>VFFE01008071.1:690716-755476 GCA_008921705.1 Burhinus oedicnemus
ATCCTGGACTTAATATTACCACCACAGAGTCCTTTTCAGTTACTGTAACAGTGAAACTCTGTGTGAAGGTTGGGCCTATCCTTTTCATCATAGTTGGATACATAAAATGTTGGTTTTATTATTAGAGTATAATGTGTAAATGGCAATAAAGATGTAAGATGGACTGGTCCAGAAATCAGAATGTGCTCCTATAAAGAAAAGGTTTTCTGTACTTCTGATCACCAAGATTTTTTATGAAGAAAACTAGCAAGTAAGATGAGATGAGAATACCTTGTTTTTGATCTAAGAGTTTCCCGCAGAGGAGGGTATTATTAAAATTTACTGATTATCTAAGGTTTCATGATAGGAAAAAGATGGTCATGAAAATACTTCCCTTTGTTACTGAACAGAGGTATTATTAATATCAGTGCCATATAAGCATAGGAAGCTAGTGGCCTGGAAACTTGCCACCATGTGGCTAAAAAATTTCAGTTACGCAGTTCGAATGGCAGCAGCTGCTTTAAATTTAAAGGGCAAGAATTAAACAAGCCATGACTTCAGTGGGAGACAAATGAGCCCTACGTTTGCTTCTTCTATGCTCTTTGCATTTAGCGTCTCCTCCATAGCCCCCCTGTACTGAGTGTTTGTGAGAACTGACCTTGGTATATCTCAAAAACACTCAGAAACCCATGCTGCCAAATCCAATGGCCAATTGTTTTTAAAAAGGGGATACTGTTCCCCTTTGGACTTAACTGTAGCCTCATCCTCACACCAGCCAGCACTTTCCAAGCCTGTATTTTCCTCTGCTGCAGTACATCCAATGTAATCATGTTTAGTACTTTCCAAACAACAAAGCAGATGTTCCCTGTAATGCAGTTTTTGAAGAATGCACATGAGGCTCAAGCCAGTGACAGTGTAATCCACCAAATGCCTGCAAAGGAATCCACATCGCCTCTGACTAACAAGCTTTCTAACTGAAGTCATTTTAGGGGATGCCAGCATTAAGGATAAAATATGCAGAAAAAAGGCCAGATATTGCCTTGAGGGACCTACTCGTCAGTGCACCAGAAACTACACAATGACGACTCTTCCAGAATTGGTGGAGAAGAAGTGCACATGTGTAAAATATACCTTTTGCACTTTAAGAAATTTTACCAGCAAACTGTTTCAAATTAAACCCAGATGAGTAATGGTAAAGCAATGAGGTTTTCCCTTGGTTCAGTAAAAACAGCTGGTATTGCTGCTATTAATCATGTACGTGTGCTTTAGAAGGTCTTATATGTCTGAGAAAAGCATCTCAGTCAGGTAGTAGCAATGTATAACAGTCTCTGGGACTTTTGCCTATAGAAAAAAACTCCAGACAACTTGCTGCCAATGCATCCCTGCATGCTACTTGTACTTGAATACATTTATTCTGATGCCCTCATCAATAATACTTTAAAAATGAAATGCCTCATAACTAAATTAAAAATATTAGCGAAGAACAACACTCCTACTCCAAGTTTTATTTTATAACATGATGCTAAAAAACATACAGCAACACTTAGTATACTACTAATTGCCAGACCACTAAGCTGTAAGACTTCTTCCAGCAAGACCAAATTAAACAAGCCTTCAAATACAAGCCTTGAATTCAAGGCTTGTGAAAGCCTTGAAATACTTGAAAAGTACTGTGTCCATATCCATCACCTTGCCCTAAGAAAGGGCTTGTGAAGACTCTAGGTATTTCAGACCTAGAGTTTGCAAAAAACGTTTATTCCTTAATATTAGTAGCCCAGAGTTGTTTATTTCAGCCAAATGTGACTGACAAGTCAGTATATCTCTGAAGCTTGCATCGGAAAGGAATTTCTTGTGTGACTGTATAAATATTCGATCTGTCATGAATAATTTGGTTTTTGGAAAGTGGCAAAACATTAAAAGGCCTTTCAGGTTTCTTTGTTTTCTGGTTAGCCTTCTGATAGTATAGGATACGAAACACTGGGGATCACCTTATTTTAATAGATACATTTGTGTTCTCTCTACCACAGGTACAGAAAATAATTACTTTCTAAGGGGCAGGGGTTACAAAGAGACTGATTGAATTAA
Organism: Burhinus oedicnemus; assembly: GCA_008921705.1. Taxonomy (NCBI): domain Eukaryota; kingdom Metazoa; phylum Chordata; class Aves; order Charadriiformes; family Burhinidae; genus Burhinus; species Burhinus oedicnemus. Next base: position 692,781 of record VFFE01008071.1, read on the forward strand.
ACTTTGTACCTATTCCACATACCAGTCATCACCAGAGGTGAACTGTGAATACTGGAATGTCTTTATCTCCCACTTGCTGTGAGTCAGCTGCAAGACATGAAAGCCTAGAGCCAAAAGTTAGCTGTGTTAAGACCACTGGGTTTACACGATATTGTTTTGTTTGGATACCTAGTTGGAGGACTTTTAATTTCTTTCATTTTGAAGGATGGAAGAACTGCTGCATGAAAATGGAATAGAAAACTAAAGAAGAATTTCTTCAAATAGAAAAACAAAAGCTTGTTTCATAACCGCTTAGAGGGTAGAAGTCTGCCTCTGCACTGGTTAGCACAGGACAAATTCTTTGTTCAACATAGCAAGGAGATGTCTAGATGTGTGTGCCCATATGCTTTTATCAGCAAGGCACTGACAACACTCGTAATGAAATACAGGAGATATTCTAGAGGGCCTCAGAATTCCAGGACAACTTTCTCGCCATTTGATGAATTAATGTCTACAGCTTGAAAAGTATTTTCAGTACACCTTTTTTTCTACATTAACCTTCTCTCCAGTGAAAATGTAGGTTCACACTTCAAGCAGAATCAAATCCATTTGACCTCCACCTGTCTCCAAAACAGGTCCTTCCTTTCAAGAGGAAAGGTAAGTCCTTCTACCACTGATGGACAGGAAGACATGCAAGTCTCCAGGGCTAGACAATCACTATATCAGCAAATCTGGCTGGGGGATTGTGGATGATGAGGCAGTCTGGAAAGCAGGCCACTCCCAATTCATTAAAATCCCTGAAGAGCAGGACCAGGTGTATAAGCTTTTGTGAAGACTTGAGTGTGATGGCAGAAGAGTTCTCACAACATAGATTTGACACATGGCAGCTTTTACTGTTTCTGAGATACGTAACATCAGTTAACATCAGCTTTTGTGTGGGAGCCATGCTCTGTGTCCAGCAGAATGGCAGTCATCTAAATGTGCTAATCACCAATGAAAAAATTTTCCGTATCACACTAGGAAGAAGATTTTCTAGACAGCTGGAGAAGTATAGAAGCATTTCTTATTGTAACTGTAACTCATCTGCACATTTGGAAATGAGGTAGAGTTTGATAAAGTTTCTGGGTTTTCTTAGTGCTTTAACCACCTCTAGTAGGAATCAGTGCTCTTGATCACTGATATATAGCAAAATTTATCTGGGAAGGACTGCCAATGTTTTCTTCCAAGAAAATTTCTGCTAGTAGACCAGAGAAATAGAAATATCACTTGGAAGCCTTTCCATTTGCAGAGGACAAATACTTGTGATGCACCTCATCTCCAGGGACTGAAATGGCACTAATGTTGGAAATGCTCCATTGGATAGAGAGATACTTGTTTGAGCCCAGTCTGGAGAAAAAGAGACAATTTGACGCAGTGTCACAGTTTCTCCAAGAACATAACCCAGAGGTGACAGGATGAGAAAAAGGACTGATCTTTCTTAGTTGTTGTTAAAGTGGCTGGACATTCAAAAGCAGATATCCATCACAGATCTGTGGGATGAAGGAAATGGCTGACTTCTAAAAATTTTAATAGGCTGTTTACAAATGGACCCATTAATTTCAAAGTACTAGTGCAACTTCTCAGTGTTGTCTTACTAGGAGCCTTTCATGGGTTGTGCATACTACTTCAATATGCAAGGCAAAAAAAAGGATATGGAAATTGGTAACATCGGGAGTCATAACCATATTCACAAAGCTTAAAGAAAATAGTAGTAGAGAACTACTATTCTGTCTGATTTTTATTACTAGTAAACAAAGGATAAGAAAGCAGAAAAATTAAAAATAACTGCCAATCGTATGTAGAAACACACTTACATTCAGCTTCCTTCTGTAACACTGAGCCTGTTACTATTTTCTTCACATTTTCCAGCCATCTAATAATTGGTAAGCCACACCAGACTATTGAAATTGACTAATCTATGTTTTGGAGATGATGTCCTTCAACAACTTTACACCCTACTACTTATAAAGACAGAGATTGCCATCTGTGAGCTCATTTGCACTTCACTCTCCCCATCTCTCTCAGAAAAAATAATTAGCCTCTGTCTGCCAGTGAACTTACTGTAACAACTTGACGGTTCTTTGCTGAGGTTGCAATCTCAGTGCCGGCTCTGCACACTGACTGGACTGTGAAGTTGTGTTGTCATACTATACCTGTTGGCCAACAGCTGTGACCTAGTTCCAGAAGGAGAGGTTAGGTAAATTGCCAAGTCTCCACGTCGAGGGTGAGTAATAGTGATGCGCACAACGACATGCTCCAAGTAGATCACATGGTGGTTAGGATTATCTGAACAGCCAGTGGCTTTGTAAATTGAACGGACAATGCTGTCAGGTCGTATTGTTCTATAATATAAGCATATAACACAACATCAGCATTTCTTCCTTACTCTGCAAAATAAGACAACCACATCTTCTTTGCTTAGTAGGGAACGACAGTGTTGGACAATTGCTTCTGAGAAGTCAGCAGCCTATAACCATCAGTTTTAACACTTACTTCCTAGCTGAAACTATCACTACAGGGTAATTATTTTACTGCAGCTGATGGCAACTACCTGGCTTTCTGTTAAGCATGTACACATGCTAAAAGAAGACAGTGAAAAACCTGTAATAGGAATAAGCCTTTGGGACAGAACATTTTTGTGGCTTAGTGGCCAGCTGAGAATTGTTGGGATTGTCATGGGATCACAGCTGGTTGTTAAGCCCCAGGAAATGCCTGGCATAGCCATAGTCCTTGCTTACGTAATAGCAAGTATTACATGTTAACTGTACCAAATGGCATCTGACTCAGCTGGTTTAAATTGGCACGGCATCCTTGCAGACTATACCAGTTATGGATCAAACCTATCAAGCATATTTATCAAACAATAATCTTAATGCTTTGGAAGTGTGCCTTATGACTGATGCTGTCTCTTTATCTACAGCGTACACATACAGAATTTTGCTTTTAAGCCTGGTTCTATAGAGACCCTATCGTAGCAACTGGGAAGCAGTTTTGTCTTAGCCTCTGAGCTAGAGACTCTCCTGAGACTGAGAGAGACAGTATCATGCAGTATTTTGTAGAAAGGAGTATTTGGTTGTTAGATCCTGGACTGATAAGTCTGTAGTCGTCTTACAAAAGTGACTGCAGTGCACTCAATCAAACAGTCTTCTTTGGTGCACCATCTATACCATAATCAATCATTATCCAGCCTGGCTTGTTTTATAACTTCAACTTCTGGGGTGTTCTTTAAACTAGGGCTTTTTCCCAAGCACTACGGGGAACAACGTTTACAGGCAAATGATCTGACATCTGTGACGGTGACAGAGATCCCCAGTATACCTTTCAAAATGACACATTATACACAATGCAAGGGAGGGGTAAATTATACCCAATTTCTTTCCATAAATTTAAGTCAGCAAGAGTTTTGGCAGCGGGTATTACTTTATTTGCCGATCCGTGTTCTCCACACACACATGCTGTGGAGGCACCGTTGTCCACTTTTCTGCTTCTACCACCATTGCTTCAGCATCCATCAATCCAAATCCATAGAGGTGGCTCACTGCAAGGTACAAACAGAATGCTTGCAATTATAGCATAATACCTTGTTTTTCATCATAGACTAATTCCAGAGAGTCACATCCTAACAACAGCTGCTTCTTTTCTACTTCTTCCTTGTTTTCACACTAAGGTCAATAATCTCCTTGCCAGAAACAATAATGACTATATCTCTTTTGTTCACTGAATCTGTTCACTGCTTTATTACAGAAGGGGCAAATGACCATCATGAATAACACTGCACCACGAGGAGCATGGACCAGAACTGCAGAACATCAGGGAGTACAATTGCCTCTGACTGCTCTTTGTCCATGGGCGTTAATTCACCCCAGTCCTCTTACATGACATAATGTTAAAAGATGTAAAGAACCAGAAGAGGGTTATTTCTGTTACTCAAATACCGAACGCATACATGTAGGTAAATACTGAAGGTAACTCAGACAACAAATTTAAGAAGGAACAGACTGTCTTTTGTAACTGCTGTACACTCTTAACTTCCCTGAGCATAAGCAGCACATGGATGCTGTCCTATTCCTGTACACAATATGGCTGCCACTGGCCAGCCAACCAGCTAGATCCAAGATCTCCCTAAAGCTGTCCGCATGATGAGGGTGAAAACAATGGTATTTGAAGTCCAGGGCCCTAAAGGTAACCTGGTTCTCATGCAGAGTTTGTGTCAGAAAGGCTCCTTCTTCTACCTCCTTTGTAGATCTGCAGATGAAGGTCAGATCTGCAGACAAAGTTAGTGCTTGAGAGAGCTGTTAACATTGCTGTCGACTTCTAATATTACCCACTGCATGCACTGCACACACAGTGGTACTAAGTATCCATGCCTGGAGGTTAGCACTTTGTTAACGCTCATTCCTGAATGTTACATCCTCACCTCTATCTGCCTTTTTATGCCATGGGGAGCCAACAATGCTCCCCTTGCAAGAAACTCAATGCCTAGTAATTTAATGCCTGAATGCCTTCTACTCAAAGAAGCCTTAAAGCATCATCTTTCTTAGGATACAAAAATTCGAACTTTCAAATGCCCAGCACCTAGACAAGGTGAAGTATTTACAACAGACTTGTGTCAATTCTGTGTCTTTCACTTTTCTGTAATTTTAAGAGTACTTGATCTAACTATTTCAAGAGTTCCAGCAGTTCCCAAAGGCTAGAAGTTTCACTTACTGAATCAGCTGTGCATTTTTGGTTGCTGTTCCAATCAAAACAGAAGCTTGCAAATGGATTTTGATGAATTAGAAAAGGCTGCTAGCCATGTTGTTTTATTGTGACATATTATTTATATGTGTTGTTTTATTATTTACTCTTGGTAAAGTTCTGACACGGGAAGGTGAAAGAAAAAAGCTTCCAGAAGAAGGAGTTTAGATCACAAATATTAATAAATCAGGTTTACTTACTACTACAGACAGTGCTACCAGAAAACCCTCAGAAAAACATAAGTGCTATTTTAATCAGTAATGTGACAAGGCACGGTGTAAGTCTTTCCAACTGCACTTTGCAGAGGGTTTGTGAAAGCAGCCTCTATTCATTGCCAAACCAAAATTCAAGGGACTCCATCCAAAAAAACCCCAACCTTGTCAAACAAATAACAGTTCAAAGCATAAAAATAATCAGTGCTTAAGGATCCCATTTTCCAAATATGGCAGTATCTAATACTGTCTGAAGCTGCCAAATGAAGAGGGTTCCTCAATGGAAAATAGTGAAAGGCGTAACGACTGTGTCATGAACTGGTTTTCTTCCCATCTCCTTCCCCTTCAGCCACAAACTGTAGTGCACATAGCATGGAAATGTTCATTTGGAGAGAACTAAACACAGCTCTTGTGACAAATGAGGCAGGTATTGTTTTCAGAAATGAAACACAACGATAAAATACATGAAAATAATTAAATTCAGCCCTTCTTCAACCTTCTGAATTCCCTTTAGTGTATTCCACAAACAAATGGACAGGGAAACAGACGTCCTATTTTTACACATGGGTGGAGGCAGCCAGAAAAAGGGCAAGGAAAGCTTAGATGGAGAAACTGTTCGTACTGTGAAGATGATTCCTGTGATGGAAATCTCCTTGGTCATAGATGACATCTTGCAAAAACTGCATCTGCTGACGAGACCTTATTTATCTGTGAAGTCATTTGTCTGTTCTTACACTGCATGCATTGCTCTGATATTTAAAATTTTAATTAATAGTCACTCTGTTTGCTCTGAACAACAGTGGGAGGAACAAGAGTTAACTCACATGGTTTATAACTGTACACAGTTACTCTGTATAGTACTACATTTAAACAGCGAGGGATTACATTTTCATGAATAGAAAAATCTTTTGAGCTAATCCATGGAAAACACATTGTTAATTCCTGACAGGTAGCAACTTGTATTTGGTTAGTGCTCAGGATGTCCAGTTGTAAGATGCTGTGTGTTCAACACAACTACTGAGCTCAAAGAAGAGCCAAATTCCTCCTCAACTCACCTTTTCCCAGCCAAAAATAAGGGCAGAAGAGCATCTAACATTGCCAGGCAGTGACCTTCTGATAGAAACTTAAGTGGTTTTAAAGCCACTTCACCCTAGAATTTTTTTGCCTTAATATTCACATTAAATATACAAATACAATCTAGAGAGTGAACTTTCTATCTTTCCTTCCCTAAAAATTACTTGGAAGATAGAATTGTGTTCATTTTTCATCCAAGAGAAAAAATTAACACCCAAGGTTATGTGGTTGTGTTAATTGTCCATGATTCAATGCTTAAACCCTCTTGCATGAGAGCAGAGATGGGAGTGAGAAGTTCTGCACCTGCTGGATTTTTTTCCACAGCTGAAACAGAAGCACATTTTTTTCCTTGAAAGGCCTTCCCACTGAAATAAAAACTTCCTGACAGTCAGGGGTGCTCCTAAATCCTTCCACATGGGAAGCTTCCAAGCAGCTGACATTTGGCTGTCTGCAACCTTTGCACTTCAAAGCCCTTGATCCAGTGGGTTGGTTAGCAGCTGCAGGTACCAGCAGAGGCCCATAATTTTCAAAGACTAAATAATAGCAATTTAGGAAAGAATCACAGAGTTAATAAAAGTAGTTGATCCCCTGTGTCTTAGAGAATAAAGTAGATTTTGTTTCCTACTGCCTTCAAATTGCGTATATGCTATATTGCTGTGAACTCTATGCCAGGGTGCCTCTCCCAGAGGTTAAAAATGACTTTAATGGTCCACATGGGGCCATAAATGCCTCCTGAGAAACATCTGGAACTGCCACTGATTTGTATGTGAATGGTACTGAGCTCACTTCTGCTAACCCAGATAGAAAAGCAATATTTGAAAGGTACTGATGATTGCAGAGTGAGATAAGCTGACTGCAAGTGCAAAATGCCCCAGGACCTTGCACACACCTACTTATGTGGTCTACATACCCACTTATGTGGTCTACGTTATCACTGCTGTGAATTGCTACTGGGCTCAGCTGTTGCTAGGAATCATTGATCACGTGAGAGGGGTTATCGGCTGTTTTCTAAGAAGATATCTGCCTTTCAAGGACAGTGTAGGAATGTGAGGTTGGTGCAATGTAAGCTGGTGATTAAGGAGCAGACTGTTGCTCTTGTTGAGCTGAAGGGCTGAGAACTGTGATCTCCTTGTGATCAATGTGTTCACAGGCAGAACTGTCCTTGAATCCTCTCTCTACTCATGCAGCAATGCAAACTGATCCATTCCTATTTCTGCGAAATCAAAGACATACATAGAGCTTTACAGATGCAGGACAAGTTTCCGACAAAACTTGCCTCCTGCAGCACAAAGTAAATACTGAGTTTTAGCTGATCTCTTTACTGTTCTTGTCATTAAAGAAAATAACATTTCTTGGGGCTAAAGTCCATTTATTTATCCCTGGAGCAGTTCCTCTACTAGTGCACCATGAAATCAAGGCCTGTTCAGCTGCTGGATAGACTTCCCCAGATTTTTCATAATCCCTTTGTTTTTGTCTGAAACTGCTATTGAAAATTCAATAACTTTCTCATTTATATACAAAGAGTATGTAAAGCTACCCCCAAATCTAAAGGCAGCATGTATATCCCACTTGACTTAAGAGAAATATGAATGGCTGGTGTTGATAAATCATAACACAGGATCATGCAGACTCCAGGAAAACTGGCCCAGACAAGGAAAACACGGCCTTTCCAGTGCCTCAGTGCAGCTAAAATTGATTTGTTAGGCTGCAGTTTCATTGCCTGTCATCAAGATATCTCATCAGTAGCTCAGATGCTAAGCCTTCATTCCTATTTTACCCATCTGACAAAAAACATTGCAGATTATTTTCTTCCTACTATATTTTTGGCCTTTCATTTTCTATACTGTGAAAGCAGCATTGGAAATATAAATATTTTGTAGACACATATCAAACACTAAATCAGGAGAGAAATGGTAATAACTTCAGTTTGTCAAATGAGGAATGTGAAGCCTTCCTAAACTAGATTCATATGTTTGATATATAAATTATTATGACTTATTCATTTATGCTACTTTAGGATCTTGATCCAGTCTCCTCCAAAATGAGACTAACAAAACAGGAGTCTAAAATGGCCCTTATACTGTGGTTTTCTTAAACGTTGCTTAGCAAGAGTAGAGGATGTGAGAGTCTTGATTTACTTTCATCGTACAAATACTTCAAACCAACCTACACCAATATTTCTTTCACATTTCACATTTTATTTGCCAATATGAAGCTCTAATTCTGTATTACTTTATGTCATTTGTTTAGTATATCAAAATGCTTCAACCAGGAAAGGCAATTGTCTAAAGAAAATTAAGGGACAAAAATGGAGAAATGTTACGATGACACATGGCTTGAACTATTTTAATTTTGTTTTGTCATGTCCTAACTAAGAAAACATGAGAATGAATGAGAATTCATCTTGTTTCAGCCATATTCCCATTTCATGTTGAACTATGACCAGTAATCTGTGATAAATGGATGTGATTTCTGAAACATATAACTGCTTTACAAGCCAGTAACACAACTGTGCAAGGGCATTCTTTTTTTATACTTGCTTGTAAAACCAACTCCCTCATGCTTTTTAGATTAAGCATATTATTTGTATTTTTATATTTTACACAGAACAACCCCTCAAATTTTTCTGCTTAAAGACAAAGCAAACAGCAAACTCAGTCCTCCCTCCCAACAGAATTCCCTTAAATCAAGGTATTTTTAAAGACTCAGCAGGGATGGCAAAACATGGCGTTCTTACTCTTACCATCACACTAGAGAAGGATTTGAAGGACAGAAAGCTGCCCAACAGGTTTGTCTTAAAAGTGGCAGCTACAAAGATGCACAATAAGAAACTAAAGGACCTCTATAGCATAGAATCATAGAAGCACAGACTGGTTTGCATTGGAAGGGACCTTTAAAGTTCATCTACCCCAACCTCCCTGCCATGGGTAGGGACATCTTACTAGATCAGGTTGCTCAAAGCCCCATCCAACCTGACCTTGAACACTTCCAGGGATGGGGCATCCACAACTTCTCTGGGCAACCTGTTCCAGTGTCTCACAGCCCTCATCATAAAAAATTTTTTATGTCCAATCTAAATGTATTCTCTTTCTCTTTTTGTTTAAAACCATTGCCCCTTGTCTTGTCACTACAGGCCTTGGTAAAAAGTCTCTATCTTTCTTATAAGCCCCCTCATAGGCCCCTGAAAGGCTGCAATAAGGTCTCCCTGGAGCCTTCTCTTCTCCAGGGTGAACAACCCCAACTCTCCCAGTCTTTCTTCATAGGACAGTTGTTCCAGGCCTCTGACTGTTTTTGTGGTCAGAAAGGGGCTAACAGAATACTTTAAAAATTGCTTTTATTGAGCTTCCAGTTGTGTTTATGTCAATTTCTGATTTTTGTATTAGTGCAAATAATTTCTTCAATAATATACTAACTGGATTTACCTGATAATAGATTTGATAAAAAAATCAGCCCTCTGGATTTCACATTTGTTATGTCTGCCAAAAGCTTCTATTCATTGATAAAATAAAATACAGAATGACCAGGAACACTAGCAGGACAGCTAGTAGAAGCTAAACCTCCAGTAGCCAGCATATCTTTGTGGATAGTTTCTGTATGCAACTCTGACACTGCATCACCTGCTATAAGACTTTGCAGCCACTTTAAAAATAGCCCTAAAACACACCATCTTAAAACATTAAGGAATTAAACTCAAGATCACATTTGCATTCACATCTTGGCACTATTTATCTACTTCAGGAATTTAAAGCACATACGGTTATTAAGCATTGACATTGTTTGACAAAAAGGACTAAGAGTGAAATACACTTTTGGGGCATCAGAGTCAGACTCCACTAGTAGTGACAGCAAGTACCACCCAAATACTTCCCCCTCTCATGAGTGTTAGCAGCCTCTGGGCAGAGGTCATTAGTCTTGGGATTCAGCCACAGTCAACAGTGAGAGCCCATGTGTACTCGACGCAGCCATGCCAAGCTCTCCCCTGCCCACAGCAAGACCTGAATCAGTTCCCAATTTACTTCCCAGAGCTCGTTTAGGTATGAGTAAACCAGGTTAATGCAGTCCTCAGAGCATGTGGTATCTGCTGTGCCCTGCACGTGGGAACATTTTCCCCAGAGTCAGAGAAGACACCAGTAAGTGTTGCTGAAAACCTCCGCAGAGTGACCAGGAAGCCTGGTTTACTTCTCTGCCTCTGAAGGAGCAGAGCTGTGATAGAAACAGACAACCTGACTACTGCTGCCTGGTGATTGCTAAGACAGACAAGCTGCTGCTTCTCTGCAGCAGTGTTTGGCTGTAAATCATAAAGCCTCTACTGAAGACATTCATTTATATTGCTTGAAATGAGCCAGCTTATGTGAATGGAAAAAATCTGAGGATTATGTACATTTAGAAGGGAGAAAAAAGTTTGCCGAAATAAAGTTGGCTAAGGAACATCTACAGTAATAGACGCCATCATTTTTTAACAAGTGATAGTCTTTTTATATTGGATTTCTTTTTCCAAAAATCACAAAGATCCATTGAAAAACATGGCCGCTTGCAAGTTTTCTTTAAACAAAAAAAGCCATTTTGTGACTACACCATGGAACACCTTTTAAGAAAACGTACTCATTTCCTCTATTAGGAGCAAATTTACCCTCAGAGGTACAGTTAGGATTCCCTGATAACTCAAAATCCGCCAAATGTCATTTCACCCTATCAAACAATAAAAACACCTTTTGGTGAGAGCCTCTACGCTAGGCTTCATCTCAGAACAGATGATGACAGATGAGTCAAAGGCACTGTAAGTGGAAATGCTGACAGATGGTCAGCAGAAGACTCAAAGATAGCATTTCTGTGCTGTCAGGTGTATCAGACACGTGGTGCAGAACATCCTTCTTGTTCTGTCTTGCACAGCGGGTGTGTCTGTTCAGAAGTGTTGGTGCTGCAGAGGGATATTTACACTCAAACTAATTCCTGAGTGAACAGAGGGCTGCAGCAGACTTCGGCAGAGGAATATTATACACAAATATGCAGAAAGTCATAACAAAGTGTTTTTCAAATTATTTAATAATAATGGTTTTTTAGAACTAAAACTATACCAACCTTACCCCAAAGCGGAGAAATTATTAATTAACTAAGTGGACTTCACGCTATCCCCGTAGAACTGTGTAGTAGATTATGATCAGTAACCTGAAGCAAAAGGAACTTAAACAATAAGTCAAGTCTACGCAGACAGCAGGACCAGTAATGCTGGCAATAGATCTTGTGGATGAATTTCTGCATCCCCTGCCTTAAAAGTGACCCCCCAATAGCTGATTTTTCTGGAGAGGAAAAGTGATACAGTTATAAACAACTTCAGGCATCTAACTGATCTGAGTTTTCCTATGTAGGCCCTTATCTTTCCCTATTATTACTAGATGGTCCACATCCTGACAGGATACTCTAAGTGCTTAAAATACTGTGTGGTAGGTGGTGTGATCCGCTTCCTAACTGCCCTGAATCCTAGTTCCACTAAAGCAGACAAACTGATAATAAAACAATGTCCAGTTTTGTAATTACTGAAATGCACTATAGCAATGCAACAGCAATGAAGAGCTTTGGTGTTCCCAAAGGCAGGTGCTTGTTTTTTAAAAAAGACAGAACTACCCTGTGCACAAGATGTTCACCATTGCCATAAATGTATACAAGTATGGCTAGATATTTGTCTAGAACATTCTTACAAATGTACTGCTTCAATACTTAGTATACAAAGAGGTGATTCAAATGCATATAACTTTTAAAGACTTTTCTTTTAAAACGCAGTCTTTATTGTCTATAATTAAAGCATTCTGCTTTGGGGAATTGTATCAGTTTATCATTCACTTTTTAAATTAGTTCTTCTTTCTTAATACTGCAAAATGGAAACCTACATTTCACATGAAGTGGCAGACTCTATTCCTCCCCTTCCTCCCTGCCCCATAATCCTTTGCAGAGTTTTGCTAAAGGTCTGAGTTGGGCTTTTTAAAAGGAAATAATGTCAAAGGTTATCATTCCCATGGTGTGCATCCTGTTAGTGCTGTCAGTCCACTTGGCAATGTTTGGAATACTAGGAGCTGCAGAGCATAGAAATTGTACATAGCTTTACATCTAGGACAGATGGACATCAAGTCTGTCAGTTGTTGACCAGAGGCACTATCTTTTTTAATTCTTTGTCTGCTATGTTGATCATAGTTTGATTTGACAGTTCTGAGTGCTATAATAACAAAAATTTAAAGCCTAATTTTAAAGCCTTTTGCCTGCTGTTACTCCTCCTTTAGAGACATGTAATTTACATTTTAAAACACACTTAAGTTTACTCCCACTAAATTACCCCAGGAAAGCAACCAACTGTAATACAAAATGTTAGTCTTCTTTAGGTATCCCAGTACAGGCCTGAAGTTTCTACTTAGACTCCGTTTTATATTCACAGCTCCACTCCTTGCTTTTCAGAGCCAGCAGAAAAGAGAGTACTGCAGAGCTGACAAGTAATGAGAAGCTTTGATAATTAAGAGTTTGAGGCTGGGAGAACTAATGACACCTCCCTGGCTTCTCTGAGAGATTCCCTCTCCTCCTTTGTACATCTCCATCTCTGGAACTATACAGATATATTCCTGATCTTACATGTCTTTCAACCGGAAGCAACATTGTGTGGACCTCAATTTGTGCTAGGGGAAAAAAAAAATCCAATAACCATGATCTAGGCTGCAGAATTAAACATATTTTACAGCTACCTTCCCCAAATCCCAAAGAAATTTTTGAGGTTTCACTCAAGGCTAGCAGGGTTCAGATACTTGGCAATATGTTTGGGTTTAACATGAAACACTGAAAAATTCCTAGTGTAATTTTAATACTACATTTAAGAAAACTTTATTTATAGCTGTGACCTGAATTGTTGCATGTGGGAAGGAAACACAGCCATCTAGAAAGGTTGTAGTGACCATACAATAAAAAGACAACCACTTTAAACTTGCTGCTAAAAAATGCATGTTTTTACTCCACTATTCTTAAATTCCAGATCCCACCTCTGATATTTTTTCTAACTACAGCAATGCTTTCTGTACGAAGCAATGATAAAGGTTATGGTATTGACCATGTGATATTTAAATGTGGTTTGAGATTCCTGAGGACATAGACCTTTCCCATCACACATGTTCTGTCAGTGCTGGGGGAGGAAATTCCACTCACTGTTAGACCAGCTATTAATTGTAGCTGGTTTGCTTCTCTCCTTTCCTGCTGTTATACTAAACACTTCAAACAACTTCCGAGCAAGGGCTACAAGGCAAAAAGTGTTTGGAGTAACCTAACCAGTTCAGCTAATATAAGACTAATGCCTACGTATGCGAGTGAGTGCCAACATCTCTCTCAGACTTTATATCTACCAATCTGTTGAAGACCTAGTCATGTATGTATGGCTTGATTGTCTTTTCCAAAAATACATTTGCTTCTCCAGAGCTCTTGCTGTCAGCTGCCTACTTAGAATCATAGAATTGTTTAGGTTGGAAAAGACCTTTAAGATCATTGAGTTCAACCGTTAACCTAACACTGCCAAGTCCACCACTAAACCCTGTCCCTAAACACCACATCTTTATGTCTTTTAAATACCTCCAGGGACGGTGACTCAACCACTTCCCTGGGAAGCCTGTTCCAATGCTTGATAACCCTTTCAGGGAAGGAATTTTTCCTAAGATCCAACTAAACCTCCCCTGGCACAACTTGAGGCTGTTTCTTCTCATCCTATCGCTTGTTACCTGAGAAAAGAGACCAACATCCACTTTGCTACCTCCTTTCAGGTCTCTTCTCAGCCTCCTTTTCTCCAGGCTAAACAACCCCAGTTCTCTCAGCCGCCCCTCATAAGACTTGTTCTCTAGACCCTTCACCAGCTTCATTGCTCTTCTTTGGATATGCTCCACCTCAACGTCTATCCGGGAGTGTGGGGTCCAAAACTGAAGACAGTATTCATCAGTGCTGAGTACAGGAGGATGATCACTTCCCTAGTCCTACTGGCCACTCTATTTCTAATATAAGCCAGGATGATATTAGGCCTTCTTGGCCACCTGGGGACACTGCTGGCTCATATTCAGCTGGTTATCAACCAACACCCCCAGGTCCTTTTCCCCCCGAGCAGCTTTCCAGCCACTCTTCCCCAAGCCTGTAGTGTTGCATGGGATTGTTGTGACCCAAGTGCAAAACACAGCCCTTAGCCTTGTTGAACCTCATACCACTGGCCTCGGCCCATTGATCCAGCCTGTCCAGATCCCTCTGTACAGCCTTTCTACACTCAAGCAGATTAACACTCTCAGCCAACTTGATCCCCTTGTCCAGATCATTGATAAAGATATTAAACAGAAATGGCCCCAATACTGAGCCCTGGGCTCAGTCACATGAGCACTTGTGACCAGCCGCCAACTGAATTTAATTCCATTTACCACCACTCCTTGGGCCTAGCCATCCAGCCAGTTTTTACCCAGCGAAGACTACGCCTGTCCAAGCCATAAGCAGCCAGTTTCTCCAGGAGGATGCTGTGTATGCTGGGGAGTATTGCTTTGTATTCTGCAAAAGTCCAGGTAAACAACATCCACAGCCTTTCCCTCATCCACTAAGCGGGTCACCTTGTCATAGAAGGAGATCAGGTTTGTCAAGCAGGACCTGCCTTTCATAAACCCAGGCCGACTGAGCCTGATCACCTGGTTGCCCTGTATGTGCTGCGTGATGGCACTCAAGGTGATCTGCTCTATAACCTGCCCCAGCATCGAGGTCAGACAGACAGGCCTGTAGTTCCCCAGATCTTCCTTGCGGCCCTCCTCCTTGTGGATGGGTGTCACATTTGCTAACTTCCAGTCAACTGGGACCTCCTCGGTTAGCCATGACTGCTGAGAAATGATGGAAAGTGGCTTGGTGAGCACCTCCTGTCAGCTCCCTCAGTACCCTTGCGTGGATCCCATCCGGCCCCATAGACTTGTGTGTGTCTAAGTGGTGTAGCAGGTCTCTAACCATTTCCCCTTGGATTATGGGGGCTTCATTCTGCTCCTTGTCCCTGTCTTCCAGCTCAGGGGGCTGGGTACCTTGAGAACAACTGGTCTTACTATTAAAGATTGAGGCAAAGAAGGCATTAAGTACCTCAGCCTTTTCCTCATCTTTTGTCACTATGTTTCCCCCCACATCTAATAAAGGATGGAGATTCTCCTTAGTCCTCCTTTTGTTGTTAATGTATTTATAGAAACATTTTTTATTGTGTTTTATGGCAGTAGCCAAATTAATTTCTAGTTGAGCTTTGACCCTTCTAATTTTCGCCCTGCATAACCTCATGACATCTTTGTAGTCCTCCTGAGTTGCCTGCCCCTTCTTCCAAAGGTCATAAATTCTCTTTTTTTTTCCTGAGTTCCAGCCAAAGTTCTCTATTCAGCTAGGACAGTCTTCTTCCCTGCCAGGTCAGCTTTCAGCATATGGGGACAGCCTGCTCCAGCGCCTTTAAGATTTCCTTGTTGAAGAGTGTCCAGCCTTCCTGGATTCCTTTGCCCTTCAGGACTGCCTCCCACAGGACCATGTCAACCAGTCTCCTAAACTGACCAAAGCCTGCTCTCTGGAAGTCTAAGGTGGCAGTTCTGCTAACCACACTCCTTACATCTACAAGAACTGAAAACTCTACCATTTCATGATCACTGTGTCCAAGACAGCCTCCAACTGTCACACCACGCAGAAGTCCTGTTCACAAACAGCGGGTCCAGTGGGGTGCCTTCCCTAGTTGGCTCACTCACCGTGTCAGGAAGTTAACTTCCAGACACTCCAGGAACCTCCTAGACTGTTTCCTCTCTGCTATATTGTATTTCCAGCAGACATCTGGTAAGTTGAATTTCCCCATGAAAACAAGGCCTAGCAATCGTGAGACTTCTCCCAGCTTCTTGTAGAATATTTCATCTGTCTTTTCATCCTGGTTGGGTTGTCTGTAACAGACTCCCACCATGGTATCTGCCTTGTTGGCCTTTTGTCTGATTCTTACCCATAAACACTTGACCCTTTTATTACCATCGTCAGGCTCTAGACAGTCAATCCCTAACGTACAGGGCTACCCCACCACCTCTCCTTCCTTGCCTATCCCTTCTGAAGAGTTTGTAGCCATCCATTGCAGCATTCCAGTTGTGTGAATCATCCCACCATGTTTCTGTGATTGCAACTACATCATAATTTTCCAGCTGCGCAGTGGCTTTCAGCTCCTCCTGTTTGTTGTACATGCTGTGTGCATTGGTGTAGATGTATTTCAGTTGGGCTATTGATCCTGCCACCTCTTTTGGGGGGGAAGCCCTAATTCCAGTGTGACTGTTCTCTGGCACTTCCGTGGTTTCTAATGCATCAACAATTGTCTTTGATGCTATGTGTATCTCCAGCCCCTACCTTCACTGAGAGGGCTAGGGTGCTGCATGCATTAGTTACAGGGACATTTCCAATGTGCTCCAGTGTACTCAGCACATTGTGGAACAGACTGGAGGACCACATTAGTACACTGTCTGTCAAACACTGGCATGCCACCCTCAGGCTTATCTCTAGCGAGCCTTGTTTCATCCCTTTCCCCCTTCAAATCTAGTTTAAAGTTCTTCCAATGAGCACTGTTAACTCCTGTGCAAAGATCTTTTTCCCCTTTTGAGACAGGTGTACCCGGTCTGTTGCCAGCAGGTTTGGTGTTGTGTAGACTGACCCATGATCAAAAAATCCAAAACTTTCCTGGCGACATAAGCCTCAGAGCCTGCTATTGATCTGCTGGGTCTTTCTGTTTCTTCTCTCATCGTTCCCTGCAACTTGAAGAATAGAGGAGAACACTAATTGTGCTCCTGATCCCTTAGCCAGCCGTCCTAAGGCCCTGAAGTCTCTTTTGATTGCCCTTGGACTTTTTATTGCAACTTCATCACCATCTACATAAAAGACCTTACTTAGTAAGGTTCTCATTTGTGTGGCTTACATTTGGAAATGGTACATTATATGCTTGTTTCTTGATAAATGCAATTCCCACAACATTAAAATTGTGTAGCCTAATGTCTGGTAAATAGGACTCCAGATGTCAGATTCTTCTGATGATGTTATCATTACACCAGTGGTTTAGAGAGTGACACTACTGAGCTGGAGCCTTTTTAAAGGACTAATGCATTTGAACACAAAATCTGGCTTAAGAGTATTCCCTGGGTGGTGCAGAGCTGCAGAAATAGCTCTGTGTTGTGGCTTGGCAATGAAGCCATGGGCCTGCTGAAAAGTGCAGGTGGCCAGAGGACATGGTGCTAGGGATGTTCCTGGTGAGGAAACACTGCCTTGAGACAACAAAGCCCTTGAAGCGCAAAAGAAACAAGTCACATGTACTATAGCTTGCATTTGCCCATGTTCGTCAACAACTTGACAAGAAACTTATCAGCAGCATTCTAAGTTGTCTACCTGAAAATATCAGCTTAATCTTTCAAGCACAAAAAAATCATTAGTCTAGCTTGCATAGGATATGGTCTTCCTCACTCCTACAAAGACCAATGCAACCTCATGCGTTTGGTGTCAGATTGCCAACTACCCAAAACTGGGATATTACAACAGCCAAATTCAAAGCTCATGTTTTACCTTGCTCCAAGGACCATGTGTATAGGCATTAGGCGTGGGTAGGAGTTGATATTGGCTGCTAACATTGTGTGAAAATATCAGCTAGCATCTGTAGGACTGGAAGGTCTTTAGGTAGATGAACAGCTTTGATTGGTTGATATAACGGTTCACAAATGCTTGCTATTTTTCAAAAGTCTTAATGCTAGCTTTTAACAATGAATAAAAAATATAATTTTAAAGTTACTGAAAATACGCAGCAGGGTGTTAATAAATAGTTTATTTGTCTTGTCTGAAATGCACTCATTGCTGTGAAGATTTTCTTGCTGGTCTCTGAATTTGTGCCTGGTTACTGGTCAACCTACAGCAATTTAAATCTGGCCAATCTAGGTCTCCTATCTAGCAGTATAGATAGGCTTGTCTCTTTCTCATTCCCAGACTGGTAATGCTCTGTTCACAACAAGAATAATCACCAGTTTTATTAAATACTGTAATTAAGCAATTATATTAAACTGTATATTTTATTAAGCAATTATATTAAAATGTATATTAAATTACATTAAGTGACCAATTCTCTGCAGTGGTCACTCTCTCGTGGAAGCAGCAGATACTTTGGTTAACCTAAAGGGATGTGACATAACTCTGGTAGTCTGTTACTCCCTGGCAAATGAGATGACTTGGTTTCTGTAGGAAGAATACCTCCACTGGGACTAGGAATGGCCTGGAAATGAAAAAAAGTGGCTAGAGTTTTGATTTCCTTTTGTCTTTCAGTTGCATTTTATTTCACCTTACTGAAGTGTTATTGTCTACACTTTAGAGCCAGGAAGAGTGAAGAATGTTTGTTAAAAATCTCCCTGCAAATTAACAGGATTCCTCTACTGCAAAGGTCTGTTTCCCCAGAGATGGTATTTGACAGCATTTGGAGCGTCACTTACAGATAAAGAATTGTTCAGATGATTCAATTAGTGTTCTTAAAACTACAATGTTTCATTCTGTATCTTTCAACCTAGACATAAGTCAGCATTAATGCAGCATTCCCTTTTTATGAATGCAGTTGCATGCTCTGCTGTTGACCAAAC
Organism: Burhinus oedicnemus; assembly: GCA_008921705.1. NCBI lineage: Eukaryota > Metazoa > Chordata > Aves > Charadriiformes > Burhinidae > Burhinus > Burhinus oedicnemus. The sequence continues at coordinate 711,460 of VFFE01008071.1, forward strand.
AACTGACAGAACAAGGAGCCTTTGCATACCAATGTGCCATAGCAAAACCAGACCAACTGTTTTGATATCTTTACAAAAACAGCTGTTCTCTAGTATTTTTCCATATAATCAGTTAATTAACTGTTTTAGTTAGAAAAAACCTCTCTGATTTTGAAGTGAAATTGAGCGTATGTCTTCATCTAGTGACAAATTATATGTAAAACTGACTAACCAGGGAATATCCCAAAATGAGTTTCTTTTTGAGACTACCAGGTAATAAGTTCCTGAGGAAAGATACATGCCGGCTGACAACAAAACTATAATAAAAAAATTACCAAGAAAAAATTCTTGCCAATGCCTGAGTTAATTCTATTGACATGCATTTAATGAATACTGTTTACTTGCCAGAAAATTAAACAAATAATGAGCACTACTTTAGCAAATCACTAGCTGGCTCAAGTGTTTTTCATGAATTAATCTTTCTTTTTATGAATGTAAGACAGAAAAAAAGGAGATCTTGCAACCAGTAATGACATCTGAGAGCTCCTTCTGTGTGTTCTGCAATGGCGAAACACTGCCAGGGACTACAGCAAGGGACAGGGTTGCCATGCAGCCCAGCAAAACAGCCCCCTGAAAAGGTACGCTGACCCACTTTCAACTACCAGCTCTTGCTGATCCTTTGTCATGTGAGAGGTTCTTCCAAGTTTTTGTTGTTTTCACCCTTTCAGTTCGCATTTCTAAAGGAGCAAGCCTGTCTCTCTCTCCTCGTTTCCTTCTTTCTTCCCCAGTATGCATGAAAGAAAGGCAGATTGTTTCTTGTGACTGTCTTCGCTTTAGTTAATTTAAAAAAAAAAAAATCTTCCACCCCTTCCCTTGTTAAGAACAAGAAGAAATACGGGTCTTGCCATCAACAAAATTATGATACAATTCCTTAAGGAACTCAGTCTGATCAGAGTACTTCATCTATGAAAAACCATACTTTAATTGTTACTCTTGGCAACAGTGAAGGATAATAGTGTAATATTATACTAAATATTGCCACGTGCAACAGTAAAAAAAACTGTTTCAGTCTTGCCAGCAGCGGTGTGCAAACCCCCTTTTGAATTCAGGTTTGGATGTTGTGATTTAATCTAAATTTTTTGCTTTTCCTTCTTCCAAAACCAACAGAGGTTTAAAGAGAGCTGCATTTTTATTGGAACCATTTGCTCAGCCTAAGTTGCCAAAATAATTTAGTTAAAACTAGTGCTTTTATTTGGGTTAAGGTTGATTCCTGAGCTCCACAGAGGTCGAAGCACTTAGTTTGTCTTCCTCTTTTTCAATTCCACCATGGAGTCTACAGCAGAGCTCTGCCAGCTCAAGTTGTATTTCCTGAATCCCAGTCTCCCAGTTGAGCTTATCTATGTTTGTGATTTTGCACAAGTGGAAGAGAAACCTTCTTTTAGCCCTTTTCCTCACTATTTATCTGCTACAATGCAAAGAAAAAATGTGTGACTCCACGGATTCAGAATAAGCAGGCTCCAGTAGTGCAACAATGCAAGTCCTGCTGCCAGTGTTGCTACTGCTGGTGTGTTAGTGTGACCTCTCCTTTGATAATGACTGACAGCTGCTGTGGAATGCCTCACAGGGTGTTTGCCTCTCTTGGGCAACAAGAGGAAAAACATAAAAATATAGAATTTTGGAATTGAGTTACAGAAAAAAAATGCTCAACTTTATGCTACTTGAAAAGCGTTGTTTGAACTTCAGATAGCTCCAACAAAATGATAATACAGTCACAATCTCCTGCCAAAACCTTTTAAATCCTGGGAAATGTGTCACAACAACAAATACTGTAATGTTATTGCAATTACAGAAGTATCTATTTCTCACTATGTATGCGTTTTGTGTGTGGGCACGTGCTTGTAAATGGGACAAAACCAGGCTCTTGAATGTCAGAACCTTCCTGTGATGAGGGGGTTTGAGTCAAATACCCATTTCTAAATCTATCCTCTGTAATAAGAGCCTGGTTTGGATACAAAAATGAAAGTTTTTTTCGTTTGGTTTCTATTCCATTGCAGCAGAAATGTCATAGGTCAGAATGATATATTAAAGATGCTATATGGTAGCACTGCCTTGATCTGAAACAGATTAAAGCTAAACTTCCGTTTTAAAGGGAAACCAGGGTAAAGGTTTGATGGTTCTTGTATATTACATTCTTCTCTTAGGAGATCCTAGCACAAAACAGTTCAAATCTCATCTTAAAAGAAGTATTGCAGTCTTGGGCGGAATTCTCATGAAAAGAGAACCAGAAATAAGACATTCTGGGTGTTTTTTTACATGAAATCCAAACTGAGAGCAGTAAGAATTTAGTGAATGGGAATCAGAAGCCAAACTGTGTTGAAATACAACATTGTATGGATTCAAGATCTAGTTTTAACCCATCCTAAAAATATGTATCTTATTTAATGGCACAAATGTTTACCTCTGCTTGCATTACAAAAAAGAAAAAAAGTTAAAAAGATATAGCTTTAATACAAAATTACAAGACTGTACAAAATTTTAGAAACCTACATGACAGCTGACTGAATAGTATGATTTCTGACACATTAAAAGTCCTGATTGCTCAAGACTTGATTTTATCCTAAATCTGACAGAAATCTTAAATATAAATAATGTAGGTTGAATCACATATAACAGAAATTTGAAAATACTGTTTTATCATTTAAATCAAAATTGCCAACAATTCTGAATGAGAACATGGTCTGAATCCAGGAATTGCTGTATCTTCAACTCTAGACTATTTTATCAGAATACTAGCTATACAAGGAAAAATTAAAAATGATTAATTTATTTTGTTTTCTGCAAGCAGTGCATGAAATAGGACTGAAAGGAACTAAGAAGATCTGGCTTTTCTATCTGCCATTTTTAGATTTAGTCATTCTAAGAGGTTTTCCTTATAAAAGAGAGGATAGGTCCCTTCAGTTTGAGTCTGAAAGGTCTCAAAACTATGCAGAACATAGGGTCAAACAAACTACTTGAGATTATTTCTTCTTCAAAAATACCAAAAAAGATATTGCCTCTGATGGCAAAGAAAAAAGGAAGCTCTCACCCTTATAACCAGCCGCATTGGTTTTCCAGTCGTTAGCATTCAGATGTCCTGCACGTGAAGTCCTGACAATAATATGCTGTATGTCTCTCCAGGTCAGAAATGGACTAAGAAAAAGGGGAAAGACAAAGTCACAGATCAGACATATTTTACCAGAAAGTAGGGATACAAGGTCATGTAAGCTAAAAAGTATCCAAACCAAAACAGCCCTCATTTCTCTTCTCTGCTTTCCTTTGCTCCTTTCAAAAGAACATGTCCTAATTTTACAGAATTACTACAGGAAATCATTTATACAGCTGGGAGGTTTGCAATTAAGCAGACTATAATGATATATGATAATATTCTATTGTAAAAAACTTAAGGGAAGATGAAGGAGTACATTTCACAGAGGCAATTTGTATGACCACCACTACTGTATGTTATCTACCTTGACCAGTGCAAAGGAAAAAAAAGCAAATGTTGGCCTACTGAAAAGCTCTATTGAATCTTACTAACTGCATGCTCAAGATGACAATTTCTTTAGACTTTCAGCTCTTATTGAAGCTATTTCAGGTGCCTTTTTTGTTATTCATTTTTCTATTACCCCTGGTCTTGGAATTCACTGAAGGTCTATGTGTATTCTTCAAGAAGACCAAGCAGCCAGCATTTAATCTGAATAGTTACACAGCAAGTGCCTGATTGCACAGATGTGTATTCCTTTAAGGGATTCTTAATAACCTATCCACCAGGAAGGTGAAAAAAGATGCCATTTGCATCCTCACTATGATATTAACATCCATTTATCTTTTAGGACTAGAGCAAATCTTTAGGGATTACAGTTTTCTTGTTTCTCTTCGATCCACCCCAAGAAGAATTTATTTTCTTAGAAAACCATCTAAAGGTGCATGGCCATCATTGGAGTGTTTTTTTTTTTCTCCTTCCGATTCCTTAGTTTTTCTATCATCCCTAAAAAGATGAATAGTATTCCATTTAAAAACGCAGTTTAGTAGAGGGAATGATAAACCGAACCACTAAATAACAAAGAGAAAAAAAGCGTTGTGGTGCAGAACACCAGTCACTCAGTATCATTCTCAGAGTATCATTATCTGCCCCTATTGCACGCACTGGCACAACTCAACTCCACTCAGTTGTAATGATGAATATAGACCAGAATGAAGTTTATCAGACCCAGCATTGACTGTCTACACTGTCCAGAACTAGGCGGTCATTGAAAATCTGGGAAACCTTGGTTCAGTTCCTTAACAAACACTCTTGTGTCTCTCAGACCAAGAAGTCACTTGGAAGCAGACACAGGGTAACAACAAACATACAGAAATATCTTGTTCTTCTCTAAGTCACTCTGACAGTGGAAGACACAGGAAAATCTCACTCATCTCCTCTTAGATGCACACAAATGAATGTTGTGTGGACTGGCATCCTGCACACATTGTTTCACATCTTCCAGAACTTGTTTTGTCAAAGAATATCTTTTTGGGAATACTTGAGTAATCAGTGCTGTATGGCACTTAAATATGGATGTAGAATCCTGCTTATCCTGTGAGCTGAAATCAAGATATTAGGAAGCAGTTGGTGAACACATGTGATAATCTATTAAAAAATGAGCACTTTCTTTTTCATTCAAGATGCATCAATTTCGGTTTTCAGGTGACAAATTTCAGCTTCCACAATCTGCAGTTTTAGGACAAGGCAGTAGGGATGCAGAAGTTATTGCAAACCTCCAGTCGTTATTGCAAACCTGCAGTCAACTTGTTTATAGAAAAACTTGCTTCTAGCCTATCCTCTGTGTGCACATAGACATTAATCAATGGAAGTTCACCTGTGTTGGTGGAATTACTGAAAATGAAAACAGATTTCAGAACCATGGTCCGGAATTCCATACAGGAGAGAAGAACTTGGGAAATATAGGACATTCAGTCACATATAACTGATTTTTACCCATTTTAATTTCCAATAGCCTTATAATCCATACGCTTGAAAACGAAGTAGGAGTTGGTTAAAAATATCAGACTTCTTTCATGTAAGAAGATTGTAAGGAATAATGCAAAGCCAGTGGCCAAACTATTTAACTATACATATTTTTCTTGCTTCCTTTGCAGTAATATGATTTTAATTCTGAGTGTAACTTTACCATTGCAGAACATTTCCCAGTGGGAGTGCGTGGACCATGGGTATGCTGATGTAAGCTAGCACCCACCTACCTACAGCTGGGACACCACAGGAAGTGGCATGTATTCTAGAGTCAACACAGAAAGGCCTGTCTATGATTGTGGTTGAAACAGGAAGAGGAGATGGAATAATCTGAAGAAGGAAGATGATTTTTAAGTGATCCTCTTATTAGTTGTAGCCAGAATTTTTTGTCATTTCTTCCAAGCTCTGTCAACTCATGGCCATTCAGTTTCTCTCTGTTTTTGTCTACAAGATATGAGTATTCCCATGTTTAAATTATTCTGTTATTTTTAAGGACAGCTGATGCCTTCTGTCCCTGAGCATTTATTAAAGCATTAATATGCCCGTAGATGCATTTTTTTTTCTTAAAGTGGAATTTCTCACACTAGACAGTTGGACTAGAATGACAGTAATTGTTTATCCAGCTGAGCTGGTAAAAATGACTGGGAAAAAAAAAAAGAAGAAAAATGTCATGGAATGTGAGGAGCATTAAGGATTTGTAAGATAGGGTATGCTTGGACAGTCACGTAACATGCTTCAAGAAAAAAATCAATATGATTTTATACTGGTTCAGGAATTTCACCGAGAGCCTGTGTAAAGTCTTAGAAAAACATGTTTCAAGCCTTCAGGAAGACCTCCAGGAATCCCAAGAGCTGCATTCTTTATAATCTGGAATCTAAACAATCTGTTAGTCTATAAAGCAAACTGTTCATGCTACTGGTGAAAAATAAGGCACTAAAATACTCCTCTCAACTTCTAAAGGAGAGATTCAAGGTAGGGCACGTTAAACTGATTATTTAAAGAGGAATGATGGATCTAATGGTGGATCTAATTATGCCTAGATAAAAGATCTAAAGATACAGCAGTCTTCACTTGATAATAGCAACCTGTCATAAATTGGACTCAGTGACTCAATCAGCAAATGAGATTATGTCTCAGAATCACGGTTTACTTCTAAAACCAAAAATCATGGCAGATCTTGAAAACTGAGCCATTCACTTTTGTATCTACCATCCTTATCTAATCATAAAAAATAATGTAAGAGTTCTGGGGCAGAAAACCTTGATCAAAGGTCTGATTTCCAGGATATGCATGACATGGTGTATAGTTAAATCAGTCTTGTCTCTTATGCAACCTCCAAATCTACTTGCTTACTGTATAATTCATAAGACTTTTATGCTTTCTTATCAATGAATGGCAGTTTGGGCATATTTATATCTAAGAGATTTAACAGCATAAGAACAATATTCAAATAAATTTCTGTAGCCTACTATAGGACCTTCACTATACTAAGAATTGAGCTATTGCCAGACTGAAATTTTCGCTCTACTGTAGACATGTAATTTGAAACCAAATAGGTCTGCAATTGTTTGCCTGTAATTTTTTTCAGAAACTTTACCCCCACAAAAAAGAATAAAAAAACCCTGGAATTATGTCAAAATACCAGTCCATTTGGAGAAAAAAAAGGGATTTTTTTGTATTGGTTTTTTAAACAAGATAATCTAGCAGCCAATTTTAAAGCAGCTGGAAAAATCACAGAATTGGTCAAATATTTGTAAAACATGTCAAAATTGGATCCTAAGTGAGTAAACAGTTGTTTGCTAGCCATGTGGGCCCCAGATCCAGACAAGATGTCACTGATGTTAATTGATTTACCACTTGATTAATCTCAGAAGGATTAATGGCTAAACATCTTGAAATGAACAAATGCATTAACAGGAACAGTACTAACTGCTTGATAATGGAGTGATTTCAAAAAATGGGCAATTTCCTTCCAGAAAATTTTTTTTCAATGTCTCATCTGAAATTGCCTTGAGATTACACATACCAGACAATACTCAAAATCAAACCAGAATAAGCAGAAGTGAGAACAATTACATTCAAAAGTGCTTGTACAGCAGCCAAAAAATAATGAATGTTGTGTCCTTAACCAATGGTTATACTCTAAGGTGCAGCACTCTTCTTTCAGGCTTCTCAAAATGTTTATGAAACAAGGTAAATGAGAAAAAATTAAATAGGACAAATGTATTAAATTATATTACAGTAATATTCATTTGAGATTTAACAGTATCTTTAAGCAAGCTGCTTTGAAATAGTAGATCATCATTTTTGGCCAAACCTGATTTCTTCATTCCACAAGTAGTCTCCCTAGTGACAATTGAGTTAATCCTGTAAATAGTAAAGAATTCAGGCTCTATTCTTTTGCATAATGATACTGTACCAAAAATAACTGTTCAGAATAAATAACTGGTGCAAGAGAGACAATTAGCAAAAATATACAGTAAAAAAATAGGGTGAAACTTTGGGGTTTTTTTAGCAAAATGATATGGTTAGCAACATGAATAATGATTGCTACATTATCTTCATAACGAACAATTTGAATGTAACAAAGGTGGCCTAAAGGCGGCCTATCTAAAAAAAATATTTCTTGCCAAAACAGCAGAGCCTAATGAGAATTGCTGAAAGAATACAATAAACGTTTCTCCAAAGAATCAAGGGAAAACACAGTATCACAGGGTGGATTAAGAAGAGGATCACCATTCAATTTGGAAGTATCAAATAACCTTCTTTGGAAATCTGGGCTATGAGAGAACAGACATCAATAATTACTGCTATAAAAAGGAGTCTCTGTACCCTAGACATCTTGTAGACCGGTAGGAGACCATATTTGTCACTAATTTCTGCATAACGCCACCCCTAAGGGCTTTATGATAAATTTACAAATAAAACATAAGAAATAGTTGCCTGGTTTATTCACACATTCCCATCACTTACAAATCAGCTGAATTGTCCCATGAGATCCACAACCCTATTACCTGTCCTAATGACTCCAATATATAGCCCCATGGACAAGAACATTAGCTATGTTAATGGGAGATATTATTCTTTCCCAGGTTGCATAAAGAGTCAGTGTGAAGATGCCTGTTGCAGCACTGAACTTTAAGAGGGATGAGACATGAAGACAGCCTCTAATTGTTGTGCTTATCCTGTGCTTAGGTGTCTAAATGGTCTACACCATAACCATTTCATTCCTGAAACTAAGAATTTACAAAAATGGACCCTACTGTTTAACAATCCAGTCATGTGTACACATGGACATATAAAACACATGTTTTTGACATGTCTGACACCCTTATAGGTTCCAATTGCCATATACTCTGCAAATAATCCTGTTAACTTCCTGCTAGAAAAGTAAAGAATATTATGTGCTTGCTGATCAGTATGTAGCTCTTTCCCTGTAAATGTAACTTAAATTTCTGCTCTAGTAGACTTTTCGTGTTCTGACCCAGTAAACCACTGTTCATTCAACTAGTATATCAAACAAAACTATCTGGTTACTTTACAGTTAGCTCTCAATTCCTTCTTTGCTCACAATTCCTTTCTGACTTCCAGATTGCTTGTCAGAAATTTGCCATTTCTCCTGCTAATTTCTGATTCACATTCAATTTTACCCAATCAGATCCCTTTGAAAGAAACTCAAGCCTGGCTAAAGATGGCAATCCCTTAAAAACATTAATGGCAATTGAAAAAACTGTTAAGTCAAAGGTCAGTTATTACTAGTGTTAATGGCATATGCAATAGATCTCTGTCTAAAGAGATGTGCAATTAATGAAATTTTGGGAAAATATCTTTCTAGGATCAAAATTGCTGTCAGTAGCCTTTTACATGAATTATCTTATTCCTCCTCTTTTTCCATTATAGCTTAATATGGTACTGGAGAAAAAAGAGCAGTGATACACATCTGGAAACAAATTGCTGATTAATACTCATTAAGAACACATAATTTAAACTAATTACATTCTGAAGTGTCCTGGTATTTGTCAAGTTTCACTGTGGAAAGCCACACTGGATCCATTCATTTCAACAGTCACTAAGTAACTTCAGTACCTCACTCGTATTTTAAACATATTAATCTTATACATCTCAAGCTCAGAAATTCTACAATATCAGAATTTTCCATTCAAAGCTATAGCTTTTTGAACATATTTTCAAAGGCATTTGCCTGTACAACATCATCTTTATCAGTTTATGTCTGGCTCTAGTTTATGTCATTCAGTGTATATTCATGCAGCATCTCCATAGTTCCTGCAATGCATCCTAGTCTCTTCATGAGTCAGTGTTTGAAGGCTTTTGGGTTGGCCACAACCATCTTTTGTATTATCTTCATATTCCTTTTTAGGATACAATACAGACAAGCTGTGATATGACATGACAGATATATTCCTTTAGATGAACAGCAGGATAAGCAGCCATACATCCACTAGCAAAGATGTTCTGGTGTACCTGTGTCAAATCTGCAGTGCGTGCAGTGGTGCCAGATTCCAGAGCCTAGAGAGTACCGTGTTTTTCCCAGAGACAGAAAATCCTAAGTGCTAAAAGGAAAACAATCGATGGCCCAGCTGCAGGTTGATAATGATGACTTTCTGAGGAGAAATCCCGTGGGAGAGAGGTACCTGAATCACAGCCCTTATTGTGTCTTCTCCAGAGGAAGAATGAAATGGGACCACCCAAAAGACTGTGCACAGTCTGCCGACGACAACACCATGGAAGCAACAGCAACAAAAACCTTAGTTCAGTTGCCAGTTTTAGAACAAGCTGTGATTGTGCATGTGGGGAAGCCTTACCTTAGGTTAATGCAGGCAGTTATGATTAGCATGGTACCCAGGCTGTTGATTTGACCTATCTGCTAAGTCCAATGATACTGATCACTTTTAATATAGTTGAGCTACGACACTGCAAGGAATCTCAAAAGAAAGACTGCAGGGAGACTGCAATCCAGCAAACCTGCTTCTCTTCCACTTTCTGCATTTTCCTCTTGCTGCAAGAACACAGACAGGGAAAAGTGGATGGGGTCCCTGCTCTCAAGATGAACAGCCAGCAGCACCCCCAGGAGCAATTTCAGAGATCAACCCTAAGCTGCCTCTAAAAGCTGAGGCTGGGGATCACTTGGAGAACCAAGAAACTACAGGGGACAGAGCTGCCAAAGTCTGAAAACTCTCAACTGAGCATGTGCCAACTGAGATTCTTGAAAAGCTTATAAAAGTAAAAGGCATTGCCCTGGCACCAGAACAACAATTATCCACTTGTTCTATTTCTAGCTGTTGCTCCAAAATGCAGACACAGTAAAACTCAATGAAAGTTAAAAATGATCACAGTCAAACATTATTTTTTTTTTTAATCTAGACTCAGTTTTAGAAATGCTTGGACAGAATTTTCTTAAAACCATTTTAAAGCAAGTTACATGGAAAATTTCAGACCGAATGATTATTCTTTGGCAAAGTTGCACATAACTGAACACAAGACCTTAAAATGGGAAACACTGGGCAACCTGAATTCAGGAAAGTACTTCCAAGTCAATCTCAGTATAATAACTGAAATTGAATTAACGGTGCAGGTGGTTAAAGCTCAAGAGAAACACAGGTTCTAAATTAAGCATTTATTTATGTTTATGTTTTTCAAATACTACACCATCAAGAGCATTATTTTAAAACTACTCCAAAAATGCAAAGATTACAAAAGGATTTCTAACTCACACACTCTAGCATTCTCTTTTATAATAGGCAGTCAGTCAATGGAGCAAAGACCTAGCTAAAACTGATGGACTTAAATGACAACCTGCCTTTCTCTTACACTGGAAACCTACATATAGAGGTCACTTGACAGGACTTCCACAGTTCACGTCAACTGTCTCATTGACTTTAGCCTCCGACTATATTTATGAACAAGAAAACCCCTCATAACTTTGATGTAACAGAAATGTTTTCTGTATCCAAAACTGCCCCTTGCCAGACAGTACACTGCTTTTCTCCTTTCTGTAAGAAAATCAATCGATATGGGAAGTACTGCAAGTATCTGATCAGTTTTCAGAAATTCAAAGTATCTTCCTCTGACACTCCTGACCCCTTGAATGTGAACTCCATTTTCCTTTCATCTCAGTGATTACACTTGGTTGTACTGCCTTTTAGAAGAATGTGGTGCATTGTCACTTTTCTGAATGGATTGTTGGTATCAGAATTCACTGAAATTCTTTACCTCTTCCCAGCACTACCTTGTTGTAGCCTTGGTTTCATGTAACCAAACACAAATGAAACACACAGCTCATGTGAAGAGGATCATGGAAGAAAACAGACTCTCTCCAAAGCTATACCCACTGAATATACCACACAGTAGAAACACAGAAGATTAATACTTCCATTTCAGCTGCTACTTCTTACTCATGTAACTGCAGTTTATATACCATGGGTTTGAAAACACGCATTGGCTTACAGATAGTGGAGCACGCAGTTCACTTGGGGACGTATAATGTATTCTTCCATCAGCAACAAGATTTTTTTTTTTCATTTGGCTTCTCCAAAGGAACACAGCACAATGCCCACTGGAACAAATGTGGGCATATCGTCCCTCCTGACTCCGATTTACCCAAATCCCTAATTCAAACCTTTTATCAATGAGACAGGGTATTTCTGATATCAACAGTAGATGGTACTATGCAATGCAAATAGTTTATTTTTAGTAAGAACATTGCTGTCTCTGCTGACTAAATCGATTATACTTTGTATCCATAATTGCTGGTTTAAAATTAGCAAAACTCAACGTTATGTAATGACTAAGAAGTGCAATACACAAGCAAGCATTTATTCCTAGAGCCTGAACAGGATACTAGATACACTGGGAACCACCAGATAAAACAATTAACTACTTGAATACCATAAGAAAACCATAGAATATGAAGAGATGCCTTTCTTTATGTGACAGTTGTTGCATATCTACATTTCTGCATTATGCTTGTGGGGATTCCAAACAAGTAGTCTGAAACTCAGTTACACTTCTTTGGTTCCTCAAGGAAAACATGCCACTTGATACTCAAATACCGGACCAAAAATAAAAAAATTCACATTATTTGAAATTGGGGTAGTAAGCAGACCACCATCTGAAAACAATTTGTTGCCAGTATTTCAGGACCAGATACCAGTTGGAAAAACCAACTAAGTGGAGGGTTCAAATCAGTAGGCAGGTAAGAGGGCCTTCATCAGCTATTTGCCAATCCTACCATATGAGGCTTATCAAAGAAAGAAACTGTCAGGTTGGAGTGGAAATCTGCCTTGCTTATTTTCCATTGGTTTAATGTACCTTTGCGTGTGAGTTGAAGCAACTTCTTGGCTGTTCTAACTCATATGCAGGCCAGACTAGTGCTCTGCTCACCTCCTGATGTCTCCCAGGAACAGAACTTGGCTATTGGGGAAAACCGACCTCATAGGCTCAAAACCCTGCCACGGTATAATTTGTTGTGTTTTCCAGCACAAAGTGGAATGAAACTATACATTATAACAGACATATTCAACAAGTGTTCAGGACTAAGTGCTCCAATTTTTAAGCATATTGCTGTACGAAGAGCATAATTAACCTTGCAAAACCCCCTTCCAACTAGTCTTTTTAAAAAATCTCATATAAAAACTAGTGCTGTTAGCACAGGCACTAATATGGAATCTAAGGAAGAATCTATGTAAATTCAAACTCTGTTGGAATGCAAACTAGTTCCAGTAAGCCTTTATGCTAAGCCACATGTATCATGTTTTCTTTACATGCCTTATATTTTAAAGGTATTGGAGAAAATACTTAAGATGTCTTCAAAACTTCTTGCATACTTTAATTCCCAGCATTTATTTAGGATCACTTAAATTAGCAGGTATTGCAGGTGAAAAATACAACCTGAATTTTCAAATCAGATACAAAAAAAGAATTACAATTCAGAAACTGTTTAAAATAATCTGAATAGGTTTCATACAAACAAATCCCAGACAATAAAATAGAATATATTACGATATGATCTCCTTGTAATATTAAAGGCCTTACTTCATAATCTATAATTTTGCAAGACCAAAGGTTTCTCCAGCCCTAGGACTGGATTAATTTATGTGAAAAAACATCATGGGAAACCTGGAAATATTTCTCTCTCTAGTTTTCTTTTTTTGTTTTTCTTTGTTTTTTCTTTTATCTTTCATGGCTGTGTTCAGAAAGTTGGTTGTAAATACACATAGGAGAGAAAAGTTAGTGAAGGGAATATAAATGAATAAAACCACATTTATGATACTACCAATATAATTCCTTTGGATCTATCCAAATACACAAGCTATGATTTGGAAATAAGAAAGAACCCTTCATATACTGAAACTGAATAGAATCTGAAAGGAGGCAAAATCAATACATTTTTACCCTGAATTTCTTGTTAGCACCATGCAACAGAGTACTACAAATATAAAAAAGTGACTAGGCTCTTTAGTCACTACACATTTTGTCTCCATCACCGCATGTGAAGCTTTAATATGGTCTTGTCTTTGTTCCTGTCATAGCAACTATTAATTTGAAAAAAAAACCCCAACAAATTAGTCCATAGGTACTAACATGGATTTCCCATTGGCATAGTCACCAAAGTTCACAGAGAAACAAGGCTATGTAAAGTGTAAGCTTCTCAGTGTGTTTTAAGATGTCACAATCAGGAATAGCTTGGTTGGAGGTATTGTGTGCTGTAATTCTTTGAAACTTTCAATCACAGCAATAATTTGTTAGAAAAGGCACACAAAATATCATATAAAATATTAACAACCAATTACAAGCAACAGCCATTCAATAAGAAATAATTAGAAAAACTTTCAGCAGAATGAAATTTATGCACATGCAATTTTATCTGCATGAGGAGATTGTTTAGAATAAGCTTAAGGATTTCAAAACTGAGATTAAGAAGAGATTAAAAAGATCTTTTTCAAACAATAGCACTATACTAACTTTTCAAAATACCTTTGTTTTTAATCACTGCATTACGAAAATCTAATTATGATACAAGCGCTGCACTACTTAAGATTATGTCAGCTCTTCAATTACTAAATCTTATTCTTATATCTATAACTCAACAGCAAAAAAGTGTCCTGTATTGAATACTGTCCCATGGTTTTTTTTTCAAAAAAGCAACATTAAAGTTGGAAACATAATTCTGCTGCTATGAATTGCATACAATTTGAAATGACTATTGTGTGCAAATTTTTTACTTCCTTCAAAGGAACTGGCTGCCCCTAGAGGAAACTGGTTTTCTTCAGAATTTCATAGAATCAATCTTCTGGGACTTAGAAACATTTGATTTCAAGCAGCATTTGGGGTGGAGCATTCCACCTTAGAGCTGCAAATATTATCCAACACAGTGCAAAGTAATGCAAAAGGTTTTGAAATACAGATTTACCTGATAAATCTCCAGTATTTCTGCTGCTCCACAAAGCACATTAAAGATACATATTAGACACAAAGAACAAAATCCTGCAGTTGAGAAAATGCTTGTAAGACAGAAACTTTTCTGAGCTAAAGGCAAAAGGACTATGGAGCTACACTATCCATGGTTTTTACAGCTGAGGAACTTAACCGATTAGAAAAAAAACAGACTTGTGTCAGCATACAGAAGTTGAGAATTTTTATTTTTCATACTATATTAATTTCTGTTCATCATAGCTTAACACCATCCCAAAATTTTCTTCAACATTCAAGAACGGACACCACTAACAGGACCCCAATGAATGCAAGAAGCGACCTACAGTAGCCTGCAGAGTACAGCAGATCTGGGCAGCACTGTGGAGGTACTCTAAGACACTGTGAGGAAGCCATACATCATTTAGTGGAAGATACCTGTGCTCAACACCATTTCAAGTTATGTCAACATGAAGTACTCTGTCATTTCCATGGTGTCAGCTTTCCCACATGCAAGATAAGCTCACAGATCCTTCCTGCCCTTGGAAGGGTACTACGAATTACTACAACAAAGTTTCCAAAGCACTTTGAGATCCCTGGATACAGGTGCTGGATGAGTGAGAAAGATCCTTCTGTATGCTTAATTTTTTTTTTCAGTGTATAACTCAGATCTTACTTTGCTTCCAGTGCCAGTGCAATGATGCCTGCAGCCATAGGTGCAGAGGCTGAGGTTCCAGTATGGCTGTCTGTGCAACGCTGCCTCAGGTCTGTGGTGATCTGGAAGAAATTGAATGTGTGAAATTTAGAACACAGCTTCAGAAATCAGAACAGGTTTCATTTGCTCAAATAAGTCTCGTGTACGTAGAGGGTATTTCCTTCTTTCATTGCAAGGAAAGGAAAAAAAGGTGTCTGAATACATGACGTTAGATGTTCTGAGCTTGAAGTCACTTGTGAACTTGGGGAAGTGTTCTCTGTATTGCACGGAAAACATAAGTTAGTCTCTCTTTTTTTCATGGCATGATCAACAAAAAGACCTGTAAATTAGAAAAACATGCAGAGGGTTTTAAAACTGCACAGTTAGAACTCTGCCCTTGTATTTGTATTTATAGAGCACTTTCCATCCAAGAATCTCAAAGTGCTTTACAAACAAGAATTAACTAATCTTACAGTGCTCCCTATATACAGACTGGCTATGCCCATTTTAGAGACTATAAAAGAGGTATGGAGGGGTTAATTAGGTTGCCTGAAGTCACACTGGAAGTATGGGACAGAATAGAATACAGTTGGGCTCATGCTAAGTACCGTGTTTAATCCTTCCTTCATGCCTTATGCAATAATTCACGTGAAATTAAGCAACAATTCATTGGAAAAACCTGATGTAATCACAAATTTGGCCTAGACATCACCAGCCAATTAGTTATTTGCAGCTTTAAAATGTAATGTATTACTTAATTATATGCTGCCACATATTTTTACATGTAATCTATGTGGATGTATAAACTGTAATGTGTAATAGGCCAGGTTGGATGAGGCTTTGAGCAATCTGGTCTAGCAGGAAGTGTTCTTGCCCATGGTAAGGGGATTGGAACTAGATGATCTTTAAAGTCACTTCCAACTTAAACCATTCTATGATTCTATGAATACCAGCTAGAGGCACAGCCTTCTACTTAGTGTTAGGATGTTCCTATCTCGTAACAAATTTTAGGCAGATCCTTTCTGTAAGACACTAAATCACACACAAAAAACGTGTTTATTCTAAATTCTGCTTCTTTCAGGCGATGTTAATCTAAAGTGATTCTAATCTATGCTTTTCTTTCTGAAGACATGGCTCCTAGCAAGAGCAAGACGGTAGAGACAAGACATCACTACTACCTAGCAGAAGCTCAAGCAAAACCCATGTGGACTTGCGAACAGTTACTAGCAGACAGCAGTCCAGAGAGTGGAAACCTCCATGGAGGTGGCAGAGTGAATGACCTGTGACGCCAAGTCTTATTCTCACCATTTCAGCTGATCCCTGAGATTCAGTCACTATGAGACATAAAATATCTGCCTGAGGGGCAGAGGAGAAGTTGCTTGCACAGTTTCTTACCTAAGTATACAGAATCATTGTGTCTCCATTTCCTCTAATTCACTAGTATGATACTTCATTTCTAAAATGATATGCACTAAGATGGGAGAAGAGGATCAGAGGATCAAAAAATCACAAAAAGTACAGGGCATGTAGAAATGCCCACGTAGCTTTGAAACTGGAAGATATGCAAAGTATGATCTGAAAAATCAGCCACATCCCATCTGGGAAGAATACAAGCAATTGCACATAGGAGGTACAGGTTTCACACATTTGCATTAGCCATACTCAGTGGTATTTGTATTACATTATTTGTATAAGGCTGCTAAAAGTTCTCACAACATGTAAGCATATGCAAGCTAACACAAAAGACTTCTAATAGCGAAGAAGCTAACAGCATCCAGGAAATGATTGTTGAAAGCAAGCAGTGACCAAAAGTGAAACAAAATGGAAGCTTCTAGAAATTGAAAAAGATAGATAAAAGCATTTATAATGTCATATCCTTAAATTAGTGAGCTTACCAAAGGCCAGTTTTCTTGAATAATGAAGTTTAGAAAGAACTTTTCTCCCATATTATTTAATATTCTTTGTAAATGCATACCTTGTTAAATAATTTCTTTTATGTGTTGTCAGCTAGAAGTTGAACCCCATAAACAAAACGTTCATATAATTTCTTTGTATCTTTCTTTCTCTCCTGTTGACTGTGTATTAATTTAGACAATGAAAATTAAGAGTGTTGGAAAAACCTTTATGCATATAAATTCCATAAATGCCTGGACAATATTAAGTGATGAAACTGTAGCAGGAACAGCCTTAACACTACATTGCCTATACGTGCAAGTGCAAGTCGTGATTTTGCAGGTGGGATTAACATGTCCAAGGACTACAGGATGACATGTACCCAAAACAGAGTCATCCAAGATTCAGGTATCCCATTTGGAAAAACACCGGTCAGTGCTGCGGAAGGAAGGCCAGGAAAAAGAGAGGGCAGAAAAAGAGACTAATACATGCTTGTCTCTGTTGTAGTCTGGTACCTTGTCACCTGCACAAAAGTGGCGCAGCAAGTGCTTTCCTCAAATGACCAAAGGGTAGCAAAGCCTGTAGGAGCTCAGGCAGGGAGATGTGCCCTCAGGGCAGCTTTTCCTTAAGAGACAGCCTCTCTCAATACAGTGAAAAGCACACTGCATTGTGCTGTCTGTGTTTCTCATCTTCTGGAAGAACATGTTTCCAGACCATTTTTATTGTCCTGTAGCTACAGATATCAAGCATAATAAACCATGAAACCTCTTTATTTGGCAACGTTGTCTCTCACGTTTCTAAGCGAATGTTGTGGCAGCAGTTTGAGCTACAGACCTTTCTCTCTCTCTCATTCAGCAAATATTTCAGCAGAAAATGTGTAGGGAAAGCTTCCTAAGTGCAAATCCCATTTGAGCTATTTCAAAGGAAAGCTACTGACAGGAGCTGAGATGTTTAGGTGTAAATTACCTCCAAGATCTGAGGCATGTTTTTTCAGCACCATGAATTCACTGTCAGAGAAGTGTCATGTCTACCCTGAGAAAAAAAGAGTACAGGACCACCAACAGGCGAGCAAGTTTCAAGAAGAAAAATGGTGCCCCAAATTCCTGAACCACATGACGGCAACATCATTAATCACAAGAAAAGGACATGGTACTTGACAGCACCATGAAGCTGTCATTAGTGTCTATTAGCTGTCATTCTGATCAATAGGGTGGAGAGAAGGAGAAATTTTTGAATCTTTTGTTGAGTACAACACATTTGTACAGTTCAATTACCTTCGTAAGAACTGCTGGTCTATGAAAATGCCAATCAGACTACCCAAGAGAAGTCCATGCAATATTTCTAGGGCCATGAGTTAGATCCACATCTAAGTCTTTTGAATCAACTAGATTCAACTGAAGACGATGACAATGTTTTGGATCTAGTTTAATCAAGATGAAATTAGCAACCTAGGACAGATGGCCTGATGAAAGGCAAACAAAAAAGACATGAATCACCACAATGCACTGTAATACCTGCCATATGCAGAAGTTCAACAGTTTTCAGAAAACCCACACATTTATTAAAGAAAAAACTCTAGACACACTGTACTGGTTTTGTAGAAGCAACTTGCTCTGAAGAACTAAGGAGATGCCATTTCTGTACAGTCATTATTCAGGCTGCATCATCAATCTTTCCACAGTTTCATCAACTGGAAGGTTAATGACTAAGGTCAAAAATGGGATTTCCCTTAGCAGAGAACATGCTCACTCTTCCTCTCGTAAGCCCCTGCATTTCTTGCTATTTCTTATTTCACGACATGAGCTTTCTGAACTGACTGAACCATTTTTTAGCTTCTGCTACAGTTCTTCAGGATACGTTAATTTCTATGAATCTGTGTCCCTAGAAGTAACAAGGGCTTAACAAAAATCTACTGTTCCTCCTCACATCCTTTGTATACCTGTACCTACGCAAAACTGAAGGTACCATGTGGTGTGTATCTTGATACTCTGAAAGAGTTTCTGAACAAGAGCAGGATTTTGTTTGTGTTTTAAGAACTGGCAGGAGATGGTTTTCTTGTTGTTTTTTTTTGTTTTAAGTTCCTCTTAGGGCAGAAGCTAGTCAGCAAGGCAGAAATATATCTTAGAAGAGAAAGAAACTCAGTAGATGAACTGGCATTTTTTAGAAAACAAAGAAATAGGTGGAACAGTAAGTAGAGAGGTTATTTTCAGAAGGTAAGTCATGTAATAGGTTTATAAATTTTATCTGTGAGGGACTTTAATATGTAAATTCCTTAGTGCTTTAAGAAATAATTTGAAAAAGGAATTCAAAGGAAATGTGATGCATTTGTGCAACAGGTTTGATAAATGAAAGGCCCATATAGATAACTATATTAGGTGGTGCTTAACCTATCCTAGTCGCATGGTCTGGAGCGGGGAAGCTATCTTCCAACATTATCCTATAGTATTCAAAATAGCAGAGAAGAGAATAGGAAAAAAATACCTTGACAACTGTATATTATTACCCAATACTTCTGCACGCACTCTGTTATGAGAAATAACCTCTATAAAAAAGTATATTTTTATGGTCTTTACCTACTGTTGATTTCCCTTTGTCCCAGAGTGTGAGTTTCTATGCCTATACTTAGGCTGGCACTTTGCTGCTGCTCTTGAAAACACCTAAAAGTAATTCTAGTTCTTTTCTCTACGCATCCATGTAAAAGGCATACATCCAGCTGCATCTGTGAAATGTTTTTATGCTTTGGGCATGTTAATACATCCAAAGGTTGGAAACTCGGTCCATAATGGCCTAACAGCTACTGCGGTAAAATTTGGTACAGCATAAAGTCAAGCACACTTGGAGTACCTTCTCTGAGCAACAAGAAGCTCATGCAAGATGGTAACATCAGCGTGTGTTTAACTGTAATTGTTAGCTCAAATTATTTCAGGCCAGAATTTGCTTCTATTCACTTTAGTTCAAAGTCAGCAAAATAAAGCTCCATATGGAAAACAGAGATCTGTAGATGAAATTATGTTCTTAAGCTATCATTGTACAAGACTGAAAAAAACCTCCACACTAGAAAACCTTCTGAAATTAGGTTACATCCTATATTTGTAACAAGTACCTATGAAAATGGGTAGTAATGAAAAGAGAAAAAAAAAAAGTCTTCTGTGTAGTTCTAAAAGTGTTGGTTCTTCTATTAGTCCATATTGAAACCAAAACATTTTTGTAAGAATTTTTAGTCTGCACAATGACTGCCCAACATTTGGTTACTGTTCGTTCATCTACCTTATAATACATTCTGCACATATTGGACAGAAAAAACAGAACAGAAAAAAAAGAAAGATATTAAACTGAAGAACTGCAAGGAAAAATATGAAGGAACTGTGGAACATGACACTGTAAAGTTGTAACCATACACTGTCCATTAACCATGGATAGGTTTTTCTGTACTACAACACTGCAGAATCTCACATGATATTGGAGGTTGTTCTGAGTTACAAGATGAAAAATAAGAATGAGTTCATTTGATTTTGATTGTAAACCCCATGCCAGGTCATCTCTTCCTAATTTACTTCAGTAGTATTTTGTTTCCTATTTTGAATATCAGAATTTCAGTCCAACAAACCAAATCATCATATACTTTGAAAAAATACTGTTACTCTTTTCATGTTATTGCATGAAGTTGAGCCCTTCATAGCTAATATTTAATTACAATCTTTCTATTCTTCTATTGTTATTTTTCTCTTAAAAATACTGCAAGCTCTAAGCTTTTTGTGGAAATATGCGAAGACAATCTCTGACTCAAAAGGAGCAGCAGTCTAAACAAAAGTGTGAGATATGATGCAGTGAAAAGGATGTGTGGTACCACAATGAAAACAAATACACATCTTTATTCTAGACTCTTTCAGCACTTCGCAGCAGTTCAAAAACTTTGTCCTCAAAATTTGCAGTTCTGTCTTCAGTTCTTGTTTCAAACAAGACTTCTTTGCAACGTAAATGAGGTTTGATAAGTCTTTAGGAGGACTGGATTTTAGTAGACAGGCTGGAGAAGAGAATAGCAATGCTATCATTATTGATCGCAAAATTGGGCTGTGAGCAAGACAGTAACACAGGTGAGAGCCGTGTCCCTGTCTCCATGTGTGTGTGTGTTGAAAGGAATGCTTAATACTCAGTTTGAAAAGCTGGCTTCACAATTTCTCATCGTTTCTCACCAGGCTGTAGCATAACAGAAGCACGTAGCTGTTATCCCTTATGGGGATAACTGGTTTACACATAACACACAGAAAACTATTGACTGCACCTACTGTACACTGTTCTGCTTTGTCACTAAAGCTGTCTGGAGGGGTAACAAGCTTGCCCGGCTTTAAATGCCAAGTACCAGGAGTAAAACACCCTCAGATGGGTTGTGTGTTTCAGAAGTCAATTGATAATATAGCACACGAAAAAGAGTCTTGGAGGGAATATTTATGGCCCGATATTCAAGCATTTGAGATCAGTCAATCTTATGGTACACACAACACCAAATTTGCTCTGCACAAGAGTGGTCAAGGATAAATTAAATTCTGGTAAACAAAGGATCAACAGACTTCAGTTAATTCTTATGGCTCCTCAATATGCTTAGGCTTTTACCATTTGCTGTGCAAAATGATGCACTCTGTATGAATAATCTAAAATTGGCATATGCAACTGGATTGCTCCCAAAAGAATGGAGGATCTGATTAGTAAAAGCAATCAGTGCTTACAGAATTGATGGATTTCAATTAAAAGTTATTTTAACTTGTCTCTGATAGACTGTGGAGATCTGCAATGAAGACTCCACATTAAGGACATTTTTAGAGAGGCATCTCTTTAAGTATTTTTAATAATGTTTATGTAAAACCTCTTTGTTATTTCTCTAATTATGGGATAATTTATTCTCATTCTATATATAATAATTAATCTCTTTTTTGTAAAGTATATCTTTCAAAAATCTTACAATAAAATAGAAAACTGCAAGTATTAGCACTGTGCATAAATTCTAGAAGTGATGGGTACTACACTTCAGTAAACTAAAAATTAGCTATTCTCGTGGTTCATAAGCAGGTCTTTAACAATAAAGTTGAGATCACCTCCAGGTGTTTTTGATGCTAGTGTAGGTCATAAGGGAGTGACATGTCAGAAATAAGCAATGGTCTCTTATTGAAATACTAATTCTGTAAAAGCAGAAAGCCCATGCTCATTGAAAAGAATGGAAGACAATCATTAAGAAAACTACAGCTATTAAAAAAATCAGAGGAATGTACAAAGATTAAATCACCTAAGTAGAAAACTATAAATAATGACTGAGAAACACACAGATATTTTACTAAATTTTTAAAAAATAAGCAAGGATATACTGGTCAACTAAACAAGTATTGACAGGTGTAAGAAGTAATAAATAAATAAATAAATTTAAGTGAATAAAAGTGGTAAGGAAAGATAAAGGTCAAGTGGTGAAGCCTAGAAGAACAGAATAAAGTATAAGGATGTTTTATTTTCAAATATATCAGAAGTAAAAGAACTCCCAAACCAATATTGTTTTAATTGTCCAGAAATAACAGAATAGTTAATAGCAGTGAATAGTAAATGGCTATTTCACTGAACGTTCCTTTTTGGAAAAAAAAGCTAAAGGAAGTTTTCAGAGCACCCAAAGATGATAAATCATCTTCCTATTTATAGCAATTTTAAATAGCAAGTTTAAATCAGAAAGTTTGGAAGCACCAAAGACTTTTACAAGAGCTGGAAAGTGAACATGTTAGACTGTACTGTTGATTTTAGCAAGTCTTTGAACACTGGAGAAGTTCCAGGATATCGAAAGAAAACCTGCACCGTGTCAATGTTTTGAAAGGGTGAGCAGTATTGCCCTAATCATTTCATTTATTTGCCAAGTTTTTATCTAGTGTCAAACAGCTGATACAGGATTTAAACTAATTTAACTACTAGTATATTTGATGGTGGATAACATAAGCTGCTGGAAATGAGAGCTTGCCAAAGTGCTGCAGTGTTTTTTTTTCTGGCCACCACTTTGATTGAAAGTAGTACAGTCAGGATCCTACAAGACATATAATGTGATACTGCACAATAAAAAAATTTAAAAATTATTTACATTTAAGAGATTAAAAATATACATAATACATAGATCTAAAATGGGATAATTACAAGGTCTCAAAATGTAAGAATATATAAGAAATCAGATATACACTTAGAAGCAGAGAAATGATGTGTGTATGTATGTTTATAGCACATACAAGAAATGAGCCTTGTTTCTAATCAGGCCTTGTACAGTTTGGTTCTTGGCCTTAGTATGACCTAAAGCTTTTATCAAAGACCTAGAAGAAAACATCAGCACCATTTGATGAATGTTGTGCTTGGAGAAACTTCGGAGAAAGGCAAAGTGATGATGAGGGCTGGTCCGGACTGATTACTGCACCAGTACAGTCAGTGGTAAATGGGGCAATAAAGAGACCATAAGTACCCTCCTATCTGTCCTTGGACCACCAACTCTGAAAAAGAGAAGCAGCAGCTCTGAAAGTGGGTTGGGCATCACATAATGATGAACCCGTTACATGACAGTGAAACTAACATGTCACAGCCAGGCTTAAGGTATACAGAGTGGGGAACTGAGCTGGCACTCACAGATACACTTTTTCCTGTGCATTTGGCACTGATGCTGCTACTCCCTGACTGGTGTGTCCAGTTTTGGTGCTCAAAGCTCCTAAAATGGGATAGGGTTTATAAGAAAACATGCCTTAAACAGAATGATGTAAGAAGATTACCTTCATCTATCAAAAGAGACTAACTGATCAGGCTACATGGGTGGAGAGAAAGACATGAGACAACGAGTGCTCTTCATACTAGCAATAAAATCTGTGACACATCTAAATGCCTAGAAATTGAAGCTAGAGGAGCTCAGAGAGCAATCTAGACATATTTTTTAATGGCAATGGGTAATTAAAACCACTAGCCCTAAATTTAAATGGATTTTCTGTCACTGGAAACTTTGAAAGCAAGATTGTATTTATAAAAATTATTGTCAAGTTGACAGCAACTCCCGGATTTGAAGGACTCGGAAGTTCTACAGACTTGGTTAAGCAAGAGGTCAGCCTGGGAAACTGCAGTTGCCTCTGCTCACCTTACATTGTATTAGTCTCACTTAAACATGAAGAAGTTAGTGAAGGTCTTTTAAAGGACAGTAGAGGGAATTTAATCACAGAAGTGAGGACTCCTAGGAGACGGAGTAATTCCTTTTCTTTATTATTATTTATCAGGGAGAACAAGAAACATGCCAGGAAGAGAGATAAGGTTTCACCGGAGAGAAGAAAGTTAAGAACAGAAGAATTACTGGAACGAAGAAGTACCTCAGAACAAGTTTAAAATAAAAATTAGATCATCTGTAAATAAGGAAGAATCCAAGAAGGGATGGCCAGCATCCCAGAATCCTGAAAGACAAGGCAGACAGTATTGAAAAAACATAGCTGCAAGAATTTTTAACTCCTCACTGACACCAAGTGAGATATCTGCTAAGGACCAGAAAGAAGGTAATGTTAGATGGGTGCTTAAGAAAACATCTAGGGGGAAAAAAAACGCTAAATGCCTAAATTTTCTGATCAGGAAGAAATCAAGATCTGTAAATTATACACTAGAATAAATAAGCAGGGAGGAGGACAGTATTAGCAAACCTGATTAATCCTAGTACAAGTGTTTAAAAGGTTAAAAGCAGTAGTATATTGAATATTGGAAAGTATATTGAATGCACTCAACTTGAAAAAGCAGATACAGCATACAAATACTAATGGTATCAATACATTATCAAACAGAATGAAAACAATTTGCCGGTTTCCAGCCAAGATGAGAACATAATGGAAAATGGATGCTCGCGGTTCAGGAATGAGATGAGGAACAACATAGGAAAGACGAGCACTGAGTATAATCTTGCTTACAACGTATCAGCTAGCTGCAATAGGCAGCAATATCAGTAATAATTGAACATCACTGAATATAAAAGATGCTGGATCAAAACAAATCTGAGAAAACAGAGAGGTACATAGGAAAACTGCTAACATCATGTGTGTAAAATATGAAAACAATTGCCACCTGGTTTAAAAACAAAAGAAGGATACATTCTTAGGTGCACTGATGGGCTGCAAGATACTGGTAATGAAAGAAACCTGTTTCAGTGGCAGTGGCAATAGGATCTTTGAAATCGTCACTCAGAGTTGGCAGCAACTAGGTGAGTGGAAAAACCTGCTATTAATTGTGTATACCTGCACTGCATTAGCCTGCAACACGCGGAGATAACCCATGCTGGCTTCAAAGAGCAGTATGGTGACTCTAACCGAGTAACATACTGGGGCTAAATGAACTTGCCCACATATGATTTTTTCCTAAAGTAGTCCATTAATTAGTATAAATGAGCTCTCTTTCTCTCCCTCCCCCCAGAGTCACTATGCAAACACAAACCCATATACACAAAAAAAAAATTTAAAAACCATACTATTTTCCTGTCATAGGATTCCCCGCTGCTGTACGTTGTAGCTAGTGTGGATGCACATTCCTCCAGATACCACGGTTTCTTCCCACTTTCAGCTGTGCTGCTTATGGAGATCGTGTAGATGCTATTGGTGTAGCCATCACAGGAGCAGTGGTCTCGACTTCTTCCACCATTTCCAGATGCCCAAACAAAGACTGAACCTAGACCTCTTCGTCCCTGTTTGGAAACAGCACAAAAGATTTGATTAATAATTCTTCTTTTCCCCCTCACCTGCTTAACAAACGGGTCTTTTCCCCCCAAAAGACATCTGATGAGAGAAAGACAATAAAAGAAACTAGCTTGCTGAGAAGAATCTGAAATGAAAACAGGAATTAGCAGAGTTCAGAATCAGGTAACAGAAAAATTCAGAAAATGAGTGGTATGAACATAGCTTTAGAAACAACTTTTATACAGTGTCTGTTGCTCTGCATCTGTGCTATCCAGCTGTACTAAGAAAGAGGTGTTGAAGACTCAGACGAAGCATTAAAACATCATACTGGGTTGGAAAAGGAAAAGAAATATCATACTTGAAACTAAACCCCTTTGTAACACATGATACCTTTCATTTATTAGGGCACTCTCAGCTGTTTCTTCTCGGGTTGCCTGGTGGCACTAGGTATTGTCTGGGTACCATTATACACTGTGAACCGGAGCAACTTTGTTTCACAGACACTATAAATCACAGAATCACAGAACACCCGAGGTAGGAAGGGAATTCAGGTCATCTAGTCCAACCCATCTAGTCCATTATGAATGCTAAATACACAACATAATACATAAACAAAAATGGACAAATAGATTCTTATAAATCTGTTCTAGTGAAGCACTAAAACATTAGCTTAGCATGGTATTTTAAGTATATGACTAGTTGGGCAAGTTACTTAGGCATATTCATAATTTCAAATGAGGACTTTTAAAGTAGGTAACCTCACCTTGACTTTTTCTTAATATACCAAAGTTATATAGTACCCAAATGAATCAAAACATTTTTGGTGGTGCTAGTACTCTTAAATAGGCATTGATACGAAAAGTGAAGATCAGTAACCTGTGTTGCTGACACATGGGAATTGAGAATTACTGATATATAGGTAATTGGGCTTTTCCTTATTTATATTTACATATTTCATGCCAGTGAATGAAATGCAGATTCATGCAACTGTATGATCTGCATTAATTATCAGCACTCACCATCTGGAAGCACTCTACCGTTCAGATAGAAAGGTTCACCAAAGGACTAAACTTATCTTTGATTAAGCTAAATTGTGTCATTGTGACACATTCTGACATTCTCTGAAGTATGGGACATGCCTATCAGTTACAATTATGCTTACAGTCTCATTTATACCTCATTTGCTTGCAACTCATCATGAAGTATCTATCTGGTTTTTGGGTAGGCCCACCCCTGTGTGTGATAAATTAATGTTATAAGGCATAAACCACCACTTTCTGTGCATGAATTAATTGCATGGTCATGGGGGAGTTTGTTTGTTTCTTTGGAGTTTTTTTCTAAACAGAGTGCAACTGTGTACCACAAAAAACCATAAAGACAGCTGTTGGACATCTGCAAGGTCAATCTTAAAAAATTAGTAATTCATTTAATCCTGATATTCAGAGGGGTTTCACTAGGTCTTTTTGGGCTGAGCAGAACTGTAAGACAAAACCCCCTCACAGTTCACAATCCAGGCTTGAGTTCTCAAATACTGATGAATTTCATTTTGTGAATTTAATATAAGTATACTACCTGGAGAGACTCTTCTCTGCAGCAAAATAAGCTAAATATCAAATTCTCCTGGCTAGTGTTTACATAAGGTTATGCCTCTAAAATGCAACTTCTCATTAAAAAAACATTTCAAGCAGAGAAAAAAATCCCAGGGTGCCAAGTTAAATGTATTATGAAATCCACATTCTCCAGACAAGATCAGCCTGGCCAGCCGGGAAGTGTAACTCCTTCAACTTCTTTCCCTTCCTTTAGTCGATCTTAGCTACTACACTAACAAAAAGATGCAAAATAGTGACTTTTTTTGTTGTTTTAAAAACAACATTTATGAAGTGTTACAGCTCTTCTTCCCCACATTATGAACTCTCCCCGAATCAAAACCCTCTTTCCGTTTGGGGTTCTAGTTCTGCCTGCTTTTTGCAGCCAGCAGGGTCTGATTCAGAGTCTCCCAAAGCTGGTGGGATGTGTTTTGCAACTTCACGGGGCTGGAACGGGTTTATGAACCACTCCTCTTTCATCCTACGATCTGGTCATCTCCCTTTGCATATCTTTACTGATTACCATTCTCTCCATTCTGGAAACATCTGATGAGACAGACAAAAGGAAGGGTAAATGGAAAGATTATTTCAAGCATATTCACTGATTTATTATCCCAGCAGGTCAGGAAGACAGAAATTAGGGCCTTCTGTACTTTTGTGGGGAATGGGATGGAGGATTACACTAAAGATATGCTGGTTCTCTACTTTTTGATGTGCTCCTGCTTGATTTTTACTGGTTTTGTTTTGGTTTCATACCATCATCTCTTGCAATTAGATCATGCTTCCCAGGAATATTCTATTATTTGCTTTCATCTTCTGTCTCCTCAATGGTCATTTTTGGCTTGTCCATCAATTCTGACTTCTGTTTCAGAGTCATGTACAGATTCCTGTCTGGTCCTACATTGTCCTTAAAAAACAACTTCTCTCTTCTGCATACACCCCCCACCCCCCGGCAACGTTAATATATATATACATAGGCAGGTAGGATACAGAGGAAAAAGCATATCATACATTTCTACCTCTAGAACATGTCAAAATATTCCATCAAAACCTTTTTTTAATGAATTTTTGCAAGTATCTGCTATCTGGAGAATTCTACATTTTTCTTCACTTGCGTTTCTCGAAAGCACAGTATTAAGTGACTACGTTTGGCCAAATCGATACCTCTAGGGAAATTCAGAGAAACCCACCAATACAACCAAGCGAGAAGAAACAAGAATTCAGGGTAATCAAACCACAGATCTGAGGAGGAGAAAAATGGAATCTAACTATTTTAATATTTGTCTAAAAGTCTGTCTTCCACTTTTTAAAAAAAAGTTTTGTAAAAAAATTTCTAAAAAACATTCATACAGGAAAATACCCTATCAGTATCAGTCCATCTGCCATTTTTCTGCTGTCATCGTCAGATGGTTTTGTCTTCAAACTGGAATATAACACAATTTGTCCCACTCATACAATAAAAACTTTTTTACAGCAGGGTAGGACTGTACTTTGTGTAAATTTTGCAGGAGTAACCCTTGAATTATTAGCTTCTCTACACAGAGAATGTGTCTATATTTCTTCAGATGCATACTTATGCTGCTGTACTAATAATGAAAAATTAGCTGCAAAAACAAATATGTGAATGTATTTTGGGGCAAAAAATGTAGTCCTGATTAAAACATGCCAATGGATGTTAGAAATTCTGTGATGTAGTATTTAAAAATAATAAACACCAATTTAGATTTCAATAGTAATGACAGGGCTTTAAAAATAACCGCCATTTGCACCAAAATTTACCTTTCCATGCTGATTTTTGTAAACAAATAATAAGAAATATTTCTTCAAAACTAATGCCTCCTGCAAATATATAAAGTATCAACATATCTGTTATTGCAATAAGAATATAAATACCAGGTGCACTGACTAATGGAAAAGAGTATTTTCTAATACATACAAAGAAAGAATTCCCATTCCTCTATCACATTGCAATACTGCACATTTAACAACTCAGCATTTCACAGAAAACAGCAGCACTACCTTCAGCCTAGAAAACATGATAAAGGTCTTGTTCCTAGAAGCTGTCTGGCAAAGCAAATGGCAGGCTTAAAAAAAAAATAAAAAATAAGCAAACCCCCAAACTAAATTCAACCTGACTAAAATAACGTGTCAAGTAAATAAGTTCTGGTTTACATTTACTGCCTATTGTTAAACTACCATTTGGTTTCCTCTTTCTCCCTGTTTCCAAACACTCTGCTTTAATTCAATAGACCCAGTCATGCTCAGGAAATTATAAACTTGCTAGTAACTATACCAAACAAGTAATTAGAGCAACAGCATCAGCTGTCCTACTGTATGTGAATGCCATTCCCAACTGGTCTCCTTTAAATACATAAAGTTAAATAACATTTGGACCGTGTTATAAAGTTAAGATAAACACACATGCAAGGCACTCTGTAGCTTTTACTGTTTGTCTAAATCTATCATCTGTCATCTGCCAAATGCCCAAGGGTGTCAAGATGAAAAGTCAAGCCTTGAGCTGCCAAAGAAGCCATGTGTCATTTATTACTCAAAAGCAAAGGTGCATTTACAAACCATATGGGTACAACTTGAGCAAAACTAAAAGAGTCAGCGAACTATAGCAGAGGCATAGACCAGGGTGGAATGGGTGCACAGCAAAGTACCCTCAGTGCTTGTCCCACAACGTTAAAATGCATTACCTCTCCCTCTGGGCACAGTGTTGTTTCTGCTCTCCCATTTGCAATGATAGCTACGCACTCCCTCTTACAAACTCTGCAAGGCATCCATAATTGCACTTCTGGTGTCAGTGCACATATCAGACCATTATGAAATGTTCTCCTTTTGTTTTGTCTACTTTCTTGAATTGCATAAAATGTCAGATAATTTGGAAAAAAAAATAATTATCAAGTCTTCCATAATGGAAAAGAAAAGGTCTTTCACTGACAACTAAGACTTGCTATTGACCTAGTCACAGTCCAATTTTCTAGTACATTTTTTCTGGGCAAAGCCAGTGTGCTCAACAGACAGCTGACCTTGAATGAAACAGACTCGGGTCATGGACAAAAAGGCCCGAAGGCAGAAATTGCACCTGTAAAAGCATGGCACAAGGATCTTGGGGCATTCTCACTTTTTTTCTGCTAGTGCCTCCTTTTCCTTGGTCAGCAAGTTGCAAGCAGGCTAAGTGATACGAAAAGCTATTTTTTTTTTTCCAGTTCAACAGCACGGACGGGTTAGTCTGCCAAGAACCACAGCCAGTATGAACATGTTCGTAATGACATCTGCAGAATTTCCTAACACTATTAAAAGAACATCCCCTGCTCCAAGTGCGTGCGTTTGTGTATGTGTGTGTGTATACACATAAACCACATCTTTATGAGCGAATGCCTTAGTGGAACTGGCAGGAACCATTATAAGGTAGAGGTCTTTACACACTCATCTAAGGAAAACCAGCAGCCCCACATACTTCCAAGTTGCTTCCAGCACACTTCCATCTAATAAAAACAGTTTCCATCCATGAGGTATAGTTTGAGCCAGTGGAGCAAGATTTATTCACGCTATTTTACAAAGTTTAGACTGGACATTCATTCACTGCTTTACAAGTCAAGTTGCCTTAATCCAGCCTGTGAATCCTGATGTTTTCCTGCCCAGGAATCGAATGTCCCAATAACCCTCCCTGCCTATGGGGTGAGGTGCTGTCATTATAGAAGTGATCAAATTTACCAAGGGACAGGGAAGAAAATGTGAAGGAGCAGGAAAGGCAGAGGACAGAACCACCGACCTGGAGTAATCAGAGGTACAGGGGCTGCAGCCAGGGAGAGGTAATTTGGCGCCAATATGCTAGAAATCCCACACCCATGAACAGAAAACAAATCATGAAAATATAAAATTGAGAGAGAAGGAGGGACACTCTATCCACACCTAGAGCCTAAACATTTAATTTCCTCTATTGTCCCCAATACTGTTCTAAAATTACTTAATGCTTCCAAGAACAAAAACATACTGCTGGGAAGTGAAATTGATCCTGATGTGGAAGCTGGAAAAAGTAGCCCATGGTATGACCTCTTCCTTAAAAACTAATTCCTAAAGAGGAAATGTTCAAAACTGAACATGCAGAACAGAGGTTGGTACTCTGGAGACCTGAAAAAACTACTATGCAGGCATGATCTTGAGTGCAGCACAGTACAACCACTGTAGGGCCAGGCACCAAGGATCACGGCATCCTGAGAGATGCACCTGAGAGAGGCTGCATCTCCTTGCTTCCAGCTTCCACTGATTTCTGCACTCCCTGGCAGCTGGATGCTGCTGCCCTGTGTAGAGGCACAGTGCTGCCAGTCTGCTGACTGGCAGCATTTTGGTTTTCAGAAGCAGCATCTCCCAGCTCCTGCTGAGTTTCTACCAGTCCACTTAACCTCTAATCTTGGAATGAAAAATAGTCTGGCACACCACCCTTAAAAGACTCTTCTGTAGACTGCACAGCAGTCTCACTTGAAAGTAGGCATCTCTCCAAAACAGATAATGGTAAGCTGAGAGTCCAAGCCAGCAATTCTGAAGTGCTATCAGAAGATAGCCAAAAAGATTATTTTTTCATTAGAACAGCCTCCTTGGCTATTAAAACCAAAAATTCATGAACAAATGGAGAAATTTCTGAGGCCATTAATTCTGTTGAGGTATCCATGCTGTCAGAAAAATTCACATTTGTGGATCAATTCATTAAAAATGTGCATCTATGATATCTATGAAGAAATGAGTAAGAAGCCTAACAGGTGTACACAAATAAAGATGCATGTTTGAAGGAATGTCTAAAAGTTGAGCCCTGTTTTTTCACATCAGCAGTCCTTTTTTTTACTCTTAGGAAAAATAGGAGGTCAAGAAAATATCTCCTAATGCTGGAACAGGCATACACACAATACATATCTGTCACTTCTTACAAAAAGCAAAGATTACCTTATATTGTTAAAAAAGTAAGTTTCTGTCAATAAAGTTAAACTTTTCTTAATTAAGAAAAGGAAAGAAAAAATAATTAATCATGACAAAAAGGAAAAATGTATTTTATTAGCTCATAGGATATGATACCTTTAAAATACGGAAGCGTGAAAATATTTTAATGTGTGCATAAAAAAATAATGTATTGAATAACCACAAGCACCCATGCATTAACACAATAATTATTGGCATATATCAGTGGAACATTTCAACATGCATCCTTGTATGTGGTGTATTTTTTATTTTACTCTTCACTAGAACAACAGCTTAAACAGCTCCAAGATATTCCCCACAGAGCTATAATTAGTGCTTAAAGTGCAACCAAAAGAAGTGTTGGCTGAAACCTGAAATCTGAACCTGTGGAATGCTGGAATGAATTTCTCATTTTCCTAAACAAAATAGAGCAAGCTACAGGGCTGCATGAATTGCAGTTCTCGTTCAGGCTATCTCTCCATATTATCATTACTATTGTTGTTGCTGATATGGTTACTGGGATAAGGCAAGCTGCATATTGTAAACACCTGTGACAAAACCAGAGCTGAGTTTTCCAAAATTTCTGTTGCATAGTCTCTGGTTAATGACAGGTGAAATTGCCTCTGCATGCAAAGCCAAAGGAAACAGGCAGTGCACAAGAAAGGCATCTGTACTAGGACTGGATACAGGATGGACTTCACACACACAACACCTATTCTCAGGCACTTCTCATTGCCTTTATACTACCGCCTGATTAAACACTAGAGAGGAGTCCACGGCCACCAGATCCACACAGTTGTTGTTTCACCACTTAGGTCAGACTCTTCCTTATAGAAAACGTCAGGTTTTGAGATGTCTGTTGCACTTCTGAGGTTCAACAAAGAATCTCAAGTTTTCTGCAAATTTAGCTCTTTTCAGCAGATGAGCAGGAAAATAAGGCTGCTCTGCTTTTACCTCTGCAGATTGAGGACTGCAGTAATTGCTTTGCGCAGTTGCCTTCTGTTCCCATAGCATTCGCTTAGGAAGAAACAACGCACTTGGGCTGTGGGCAAAATCATTGCCCTCACGGTTTTGTGCCTTAAACTTGTGTTAAATTCTATGCACAGAAAACCCTTGACAACAAACTTAGAGCAATTTGCCTTTCAGAAATCTATTTTTTCCCACATGACACACAGAAATACATAGATTCTGCTGTCGTTCATGTATATGAGTAAAGTGGATATGTGATTTGCCCATACGAAGTAACCAGACTCATGTTTCAAAAATGCACTCTCTGAAATGTATATACTTAAGTGTATGTAAAGAGAACCATTTGCCAAAGCTGCATTTCAGTATTGCCTTTCCAAATTAAGACTTACCTCACAAAAAGAATGGCGTGGTTTTTTTATGTTCAAATATATCACCTGTTTCAGGCTGGGCACCCAAACCCAGAGGACACTTTTGACAACAAGTCCAAAACCAGTAATGGTGTTCTGGCTTGTTACAACAGTTTCCATATATGTGTGAGATGGGATGAGGTAACTAAACAGTTTTGGTTTCCAGTACACTTTGTGACATTGTAAGGAAACTGAACATTTTGAGGTATATTTTCCTGTAACTCTCATTCCAAATTTTCCTGCCTGTTAGGATTTGTATATTCCACTGAATGTAATGTAAGAACATTTCTGGTATACTATTTCTTTTTCTGCCCTTTTTTTTTTGTACTAAACATTGACTGTGAAAAAGTACACTTTTCACAGAAAGCAAAGGAGAGACATTTTAAGGTTACCTTTGTTTATATATTTCCAAAAGAAAATAAAGTGCGTAGTATGAAAGTTCATCCAGGTATCACTGAGCCTACACTCTGTTTCATTTACTGGAAGGCAAAGTCTCTAATTCTACTTTGGCTGAATACTGAAAGTTGCTAACTACGTGCAAATGGTAGAGCAAAGAATTATTATTAACTTAATGATGTGTTAAGGTTGTCACCTAACCTGATTTTTGCTGGGCAATCTCTGTTTGGAGAAAAGTAAATCATATCAAATATAAACCACATCTGCAAAGCCATTAAGGCATTCTGAGATATGTGTATCAGCCAAATGCAAGGTAATAAGACCTAAAATGAAAGTTATTGGTAAGACTTAGAGGAGGGCGGACAAACTCTTGGAAAGTGGTGACTCTGAAAGGGACTTTAGGGTCATGGAAGATAACCACCTGGAAATGAGATGCCCTAAAATTTAGACTGCTCCTTGGATTAGTAAGCAGGGTGAATATGAACATGTGTAGGGAATAGGGAAACAGTACTATGCATGCACAGAGAAGGCTACAACTTCCATGCTCCATTCTGGTATCCACACTTGAAAAAATAATGCTGCGAAACAGCAAAGTGTTTCAGAAAAAACTACTGGAATGAACTGGTTTGGAAATTCTGACTAACAGAAGGAAACTGAATACACAAAACATTAGTATTAAGGCTGTAGAACAGATTTTGAAGGACAAAGTAAGAGGCACCAGCATTAATGGCATAAAATGCAACACACACTTTAGAATTCCAGGTAAATGTTAAGTTTTTCTCTGATAACATATTTTATGCAGAGAAACGTATTAGAACCAGTCTGTCTGGTTTCTGCAAAAAATGTGATGAGCCCGCCAAGAAATCAGTAACGAAACAAAAGAAAATGAAGGTTAATATAACAGCAAGGTGGAGGTGGAAATGGTTGCACTGGAGATGATGTGGGCTGTGCTGAAGAAACCCGGGTGTTAAGGAAGCTATGAGTACAGTATTTTAAAGATGAGCCAGGGAAACAAAGTTATTAGGTGATTTTGACAGAAAAACAAAGAACACGTTAGTGAATCTAGTAATTACAATGACCTCCATTCAAGAAAAGAATTCAGGCTGGAAGATGTGGAGAGAAGCACCACTCTGATGAGCAAGGAGACAGACAGCCTAGTTTTTAAGAGACTAATGAGTGTGGCTTGTTTATCACATCAGAATGAAGTCTGAGAGGGGACTGTGTTCTATAAACATGTCAGAAACAAAAATGGAAGGAGAAAAGGTATTTAAGCACAGCTTTGGTCTGAGAACAAATGGGCAAAAAACTGCACATGAGTAAACCTGGCTGTAACTTAGAAGAAAGTGTCTAACCAATAGATTAGTGATGGCTGTGAAACAGTCTCCGAACAGAAATAGAGGGGAAAAAATTTCTAATTCATTCTAGAATAGAAATTGCTGAATGTATTTATAGAACATGGTGCCTGTGATAATACAGAACTGTACTGGATGACCTACATTGTGATTTCCTGTCTTATGTCCCTATGTTCCAATTTCATTTATCTGAGGAATCACTTGGCCAAAATCTGTAATTACTTACATGTGAAGATCTCTAACACCATAAGATGCACCATAAGTATAGCAGAAGAGGCATTTTACAGTACAAAGGAAACTAAAACATTTAGATGGGTAACAAGATAAATATTTTTAATAACGGAGGTTGTTAGTGACTTGCACAGCCATGGACACAACAGGTGGACACAACTGGCTCATCCCCAAAAATGCACAGAAAACAGAAAATAATAGATGGATGAAGAAAACAGGGATATTGATGCAGTAATAATTAGATGAAATTTTGCTGATCTGGCTTATGATGAAGGCCAGGACTAGATGATAATCACCTTTTCTGATGTTAGAACTATGAATGTTATTTCAAGCCTATGGTGCTATATCTCATGATGTCAGAAGGAAGAATTACAATGTTAAAATGCCATGTGACTTTTCCAGTTCTGGTACATAGTCAGCATCCATCTGTAGAACAGAGCCACTCAAAGTTCAACTCGGTATGTTGAAGTAACTATAACATCACATGTTCAGGTATTACATCATAGATGCAATAGGGATACATGTAAATCATATAACAGATAAATGCCAGGATCTAACATTAGGCTACATCAGCATACTGGAAGTCATGTC
This sequence comes from Burhinus oedicnemus, assembly GCA_008921705.1. Lineage (NCBI taxonomy): Eukaryota > Metazoa > Chordata > Aves > Charadriiformes > Burhinidae > Burhinus > Burhinus oedicnemus. The sequence continues at coordinate 747,692 of VFFE01008071.1, forward strand.
TTTTGAGACCTTCCCCAAGCACAGCACTAATTCTTCTGACTGATCTTCAACAAGTAGGTTCTGGCCAACTAATTAGAAATGCACAGGAGGTCTTGTGCATGCAAAATGTACCTATATATGATCTGAGATATGTATACACACAGATACATGTTATTCAGTCTCAAACGGCAGCTGTACAAAGGTGAACAAACACAATACACAGTTTAAAAAACCTGGTCTCAATCTCTGTGCATCACAGTATTTCAATGTATAAAATGACAGCTATTTTGGAAATTACTTTGACACTGTTGACTGGAAGTCTTCTTGTAGTAACTTCTGTCTGATTTTTATAGTGCAGTTTTCTGGCAAAGCGGAACAGAATAACTCCTCTTTGTGTAGGCAACACATCCTACTCTGATGCAGAGAAGTGATGACAGGACAAATAAATTCAAGAGAAACATCTGTGGTACAACACAGGCAGCAAACCTTTGCCTGGACACCTGCAAATTATGAACCATCTCTTCCACTTTTGGAACAGAAGCATATAGCAATGATGATGATGATGATAATAATAGAAATCTTTTTCTTTCTTTTCTCCTTTTCCTTTTGTTCCCTCTTCTTCTCTTTCCTTTCCTTCCCTTCCTTGCCTTTCTTGCATGTGCGTAGGAGGCTTGTTTAGTGACTGTAAGAGAGCCTTGTGCTCCCAGCAAACACTTTGTACACACACTCTGCAGCCAAAGTTGGTGAAGCGAGAGAGATGAGAAGGGGCAGTGATGATGGGAGGGAAGGCACCAAGCCGAGTTCTCACAAGAGGTTCAGCCACACAGCATCTGATTGTTAATGGCCATCAAACACTTTGGCTTGTGTCCAGCTTGCTAAACAGAATGGTGTCATGGCAATAAGATGAAGGGCCCTGCGCTGACGGAGGCAGAAAGCCAAAAGTTTCCATGTAGATTTCCCTGCCTCTCCACCCTCTTAGGTTATATTAAGGATGACCTACCCTGTCGCTGATTTGGACTACCTTATGGATACTGCAGAACAAACAACATAAAGCACGCCATTGGCGAGACATTTGGAGAGGTGAGATAACCAGCTCTTTGAAACCCTGCAACATAAAATATCAACAGGGGTCATGTATCTAGACACTTGACTATCAGGTCTTTGCCAAACAGCAGTGAAAGCACAAGTCAGAATATCTGAAATGCATTACTCTCCAAATGATGTTGAGACTGATCCCAGAATAACAGGCTTATTTGAATGAAGAGAAATGAACTAGTCTGAATGCTGTATCACAGAGCCACGAAACAGCGAGTGTCTCTCAAGTGCATATAGCATTGTGCTTATAGACTGTGCGATACAGACAGTGATCTTAAAATCTAAAGGTACTTTGGTTTTATCTTTCTGAATCAAGGAAAGGCTTTTGTTTTCTCCCTTTTGTCCCAGACTCAGCACAGTCCTATTACATGATTTGGCCACAATCATGTTTTGCAGAGCTAAGTCTATTTGTTCTTGAACACTCGGTGAAATGTGACGTTGCATACCTAATCTTTTCGTGAATATGTTACTTTTGGATATACTGCCCTTCGTCTGATTTTTTTCAGGCAAGTTCTGCGTGATTATAATGGAATTATTTTTGAGATTACTAGGTCTACAACTTCTAATACATTGGTGTTTAAAACACAAGCCTCTAGAATTTTCCACCATTATGACTACATTATTTCCAAGAAAAGGACCTTGTCAACCAGAAGCATGATATAAAGGGAGCTTTTATATTTGCATAGAAATTGTTTGATAGCAAAGTCTCCAAGGTTTCTCGTTGAACTCAAGTATGCAAATTTAATAGAATTAAACAAAACACCCTAAAGATGACAGAAAATCATGGTACTTGAGACAGGTTTAAAAATTGGTTTCCTCTTCCTTTACCTTGATACTGGGCAAAATTTTTAAAGCATATTTAACTTGTGGGTTAGGTTATCATTTCATAAACTCAGTTATTATTCAGTATCCTTTCTTTAAATAGATTTGTCTATTTCAATTCATGGCATGTGTTGTCTCTGTGGGACTCTACGGAAAAACTGTACAGTCATTTATCTTTGTTATTTTCTGCAGGATTTGGAAGGGGTAATCATATTAGCTCAGCAGATTTAAAAATAATAATAGTTCTAAAACACCCTGCGTACGCTGTTAATTGGAATAATATGCACTTAAGATAAACGAGGCATTTTTTTCATGGATCCCGGCCTCTCAGCAAACTGAATAAGAAACTGTGGCTCTTGCATCCATTTAATTATTACTTCATGAGTATAATAAAAAAAAAAGTAATAATTCATTTTAATTGTACTCTAATCAAAGTTATTATTCAGCACGACCTTTGATTTTCCTAATTAAAAAAGCCAAGCATAATTTCCTTTTCAGATGCATTTAAAAAACCTCGACCTTTCACTTTGCTGTCCCATTTTTAAAAAATAATATCCAGTTGTGTGTGCACATGCACAACAAATGAAGAATATCAATCTTGAACCTTTGTGTAGATCTGAAAGGTCTTGCCAAATTTTCCTGTGCCAATGTTACTTTGATTTACATCACTGATGCTATACTAGATGTAATACTGTTGTTGTTCGGTTCAATATTTCTAAAAAAGGATGGTCAAGATCTGTACACAATGTATTAAGCATTTTTGTCTGCCTATTATTATTTACACAATTACTGTGAATGCTTGGGGAAGTCTATGTTCAGTTGAGTATGTAGTCATTACCTTGGACAATGATCTGATTTTAGGAATATTTTGGCACAGAGATAATTTGTCTTTTCTTCTCCCATTTGCCTCATCTTTTAAAATGACACATCTTAAGACATTGTAAGGAAATATAGAAAAAGTATCTTTATCTGAACGCAGAAAGGCACGGTTTATTAGAAAGAACAAGAACAGGCCCACCTTAAAGTAATTTCTGGTCTGGAAACTAAGCCTATTAAGAAGGGTGGCAATTGAGACATACATTTACAATCTTTCAGTCTATATTACGTTTTAAAGAATGAAAATTTGAGATTAATCTTAAACATTTTGTATTTCTTATCAGTACGATTTTATGTAAGTTTTAAAGAGAACTTTTATTTCCTTAGTAGAAATGAAAAAGCTTTCATAGTCGGAGCTACACAAAATTTCCAAATATGCGGAAATATCTAGAACTATTCAAGTCTGTATGGGTAACTTTGGGCAGAAAAAAAAGTTGATAAAATGAAATAGAATCTAAATTGTAAAAATAGTTAATTTGACTTGCATCAAATATGACTTCTACTATTTCTCAGAAAAACATACCAAACTCTTTTTCTGCATTGTTACCAGAAAAAAGACCACCTCAGAATTTAAAAATTAAATACTATGTTTCCACTATATACTGGTACTTACTAAAAATACAGAACAATGTGCTGGTACAATGAAATTCGTCTGGGTTTTGTAGGGTATCCTCTCATATCACAGCTATAATAATAGCAATGGAACAATAATGTTTGTAGGCAAGATCCCTGCTCTTGACAAATTATTCTGCATTCTTGATTTATACTGGATTTATCTCCAGTTTGAGATTTCAATGAGGAAACAGCTGAGTTGTTCTGGTACAGAAATTTGGGCTGAGCTTTTCATGATTGCCTTACCTACATGAAAAATTACATTTAAACTAACACATATGTATGTTTAAACATAAAACTTATTTCATTCAAGTGCCCTTGCATCTTGCAGTTCCCTTAGGGTCCCCTTCATCACTTTATTGTTTTTCTTCTCTGTAGTCACTATCAAACAATAGTAAACTCTAGCTGGGTGATGGAGAGTGCTGATATTCCATCTGAAAAGCGGAGTGATAATGGATGGGAAGCAGTAATGGAGATGCATTTGGCCTTCTACATACTTGTTATATTGTTCTATGAGCACTTCAATAACTATTTTAATAATGATTACTAAATACAGCAGAGTTCTCTGGGGCAGAATCTATCAGTGGCCCTAAATGTGCTTAACTGCTAAGCCCCCGGAATTTCTCACAGGGTAAAGTTACGTACATGCTGGAGTATCTTGTTATGGTAGGCTTCACATATTACATAATGTACAACAAGCAAAAGTGTGAATCTGCAGCTCCACACCAAATGGTCATCATATGACCAAATGAAAGGAAGGCAGCGGTCCATGGCTGCATGGTTAGTAAAGCATTCACAGAACTGAGTCCGAGATGCATGTCTTAACATCATGTAGCATAGGAAGCACACAGTCCTGTTGTTAGTTTAGTATTTCAGTAATTGCTCGTCATAACTTACCTGCTAGGTAGTAGAGCATGTGTTATTATCCACATTTGGGGCAGGGAGGACAGGGGTGAGAGTAAGAAATTTATGCAACTTTATTGAGGAAACCAAAATCAGCCAGGGATGCAGCTGTGATTAGATGTGAATTCACATCTCCTAGGCTTGTGCTGCTAAGCAATGTTTATGGTGATACTGGGTACCAATTTTATGATGTTTTATTTACAACTTACAGACAAGTATACTGTATGCTACACTGTGCATACCGTCAGCTTGACCAGGTGTTCTTGTAACTTCGTCTATTACCCCTCTGCATCCATTGTCCCTGTTTGCTGTTATGACTGCTTTTTATGGTGTAACTTAAATTAATACAGCCTCTCAGTGGCAGACACTGTCTTTTACACATGGCACAAATCTTCCAAGCTGAATGTTAGCTATAGTTTGCTAAAATCAGTTTTCGCATACCTGGTTAAAACACTTACTGACTTCAATAATAGCTACACTTTCTGATCTTGCTGCACAGTGTCACCATGTTCCAGTAAGTACGTTCCAGTTCCACTTCGGTTCAACAGTTTCAGTCTCTTTAAACAAATGTTTTGTATTAATCCTCTCTTTTCTTATTCTAGAGCCACCCACCACTGAACTAGCAAGTCTCCTGCTGCATTCAAAATAATGCTCAGACCTTCAAGTGCAAAGCTTTAAAATCCTTTTCACCAGTCCTATATAGTGGAAAGAAGTGTGAGTGCTGGAAGACGAAAAATTCCCTGATCTATTTAACAGGCAGGAGGGTAAAAGGAAGAACTAAAAACTGGCCTCTGACATCAAAAGTTCCTCTAACTACTTGTTTCCTTCTGTGGTCTTATTTGTTTAACAGTAACTTACTACAGAAAATTGAAGAGGTCTTAGATTTTTTCATATAAGGGCATTTGGGATTTTTTGTGTTGTATTATTGAAGATCTCTGGGCTACATCACAGAGAAAATGTAATAGCACAGACTTGCGAAGAAATGTACATGTAAGTTATAAACAGGGCGTCTCTGATATCAGACATAAACACTAAAAAACATGGGTGTAGACATCTTTAGCCCCCAACTCCCTATTAAAATCATCAAACTTCCATTAAGAAACCAAGCAAAACAAAGCAATGAAAGAAAGGAAGAAAGAAGGAAAAACACTCAAGCCTTTTGCTTTAAAATTTCACTGCAAATCCGATTTGATGACTTGGCATTGCTGTGCAAAGTAGCATTTCTCAGTCTTATTTTTTCTTGCAGAATTACATCATTACCTCAGAGCAGTTTTAAAGGACACTGAGGATGATGTATTCTAATTGAAAATGAACAGAGCTGATACTTCAGAAAGGACTGACTGTCGGGTCACTATAGAAGGAAAATGCATTTTTAGTTTTACACCAAGGAAGTTTTTCATCTTTCCTTCAGAATCCCTTCCTCTTCCCCATGCTGTGCACTTGCATGTACCGGGCACATGTACCCTTACACTTGCACATGACAGCAGATCCAGCAGATGCACTTTGAGGCCAACGTACCATTCTGATGCCGTTCTCAAAGGCCTGACGTGCTAGAGAAGCAGGTCCATCCACAGTCTTACCGTCGTCATCAGGCCCCCAGCTGGCACTGTAGATGTGGATGTGCTGGGGGTTAAGGCTTAGAGACTTTGCTTCTACCATGTCTGTCACGTCTCCGTCCAGCATCCGTACACCTTCAGAATGAAAGATACAATGAACAGGACCAACCAACTCAAAACACTTCTTTTCTTTTCCCCCAGAGAAAATTACCGTGTTGGACATTGAACTGAATGACCATAAAGATTTCTACTGTTGCTAAGAAAACCCCAAAAAGCTGTTTGGACATGTGTTTTTCCAATGGAAAAAAAATTCTCTAGATCAAAAAATACAAAAAGGAAGGAATATTTTGGTCTTTCTTCAAGTCTTAAAAATTAGCTACTAGTCATTTATCCACCATACAGCCTTCGAGTGTCAACAACAAACTTTTATGTTAAAGAAAACTTAAAAAGACTTGAACATTGAAATGTTTGTATGTCTCACTTGAGAATAATATGTTTTTATTTCTCCTTTCATACTGCAGTGAAAGTGAAGCACCTACTTTGAGTCCTTCCTAGTCCTAAGTATGTTGACAGATGTAATAAAAGGATCTCTGTTAACAGACAAACATGGGATTATTCCTTCATTATATGAGGCCACAAAGAAGAAACTGGGGAGAAAGCTCATGTGTACAGACCAATTACCATACACAGTAGCAAGACGATTACAGGAAGTTACTAACAAATACTCTATATGTAACATTATTCAACCTGAAACTACAATATTGTGAACATCCTCTTCTGTGCAGAAGAAGCTTTTGTAAGGTATAATCTGAAAATCTTGTGTTAAAAGAATCCATTCATGTGGGATTGGACAAGGCAATGTGTCAGCCCTTCTAAAGTGAATGGCATCATGACATTTTAAGATCAGTAGACTGAATAAGGCAGGCTTAAATCTGGAAATCAAGAAAATCTTAAAGTTGTTCTTCTGACTAGCTATAAGACTTTAACTGAAGTTAATTTTGACTGAGAAAACAGCCCATGCCAGTTTTAACCTAAACAAGAAAAAGGATCTACATACAGCTAGCGTGACATCTGATCAAAGGGATTTTAAATATTAAATAATAATTAGCACATAACTGTAGGATAGTACAGAGTAATGATTACTTCCAAAATTAACAAGTTTGACGCTCTTTCCCCTTTGAAAGGCCACTGCTATTTATAAGCCAAATTTACATATTTTTAATTACAGACACATTTCATTTTGCTCATGAGCTCAGACTGAAGTAACTTGAGTGTTTACCAAGACCTTAACTTCCAATTAACAAAAGGCATAAGGGGTGCTTTGTTGATAAAGGGTCTTTTTTTTTTCCTTACTCTAATTGACTCAGAAATGAAAAGTGATCATATTTCTAAGTTCACACAAAAGCTGCCCATGTTTTGTGAGTTAATAAACTTTTACAAACAGTGATCTCACTATGAACTTTACTTTATAAAAAAAGTCATTAAACCAACTCTGGGATTCTCAGGTTTTATTTTTCTTCCTCAGTGTAATCTCAGAAAATTAATGATGGGTGGAAGTTGCGTTTTCAATTTCTTTCAAGCACATTAAAATATATTTAGTTCTAAATAAAGACAATAAAAGGTACACTGCTTTTGAAAGAATGAAAATAAAGCTTCCCTTTATGTCTCTGTTACCGTGTAGTAAGCCTAAATAATACTACATGCAGCCGGTGAACAGTAACTCCAAATCCTGCCACTGGCACCCGAAGTAATTAACACCATTTTATTTTGCTAATGGTGAAATGGTCAAATCTAAAGCAACACAGACAAGTCTGTGACTTAGGTGCTGGTCTCTCCCACCAACAGCTGACAGACATGGTTCAAGGGTGACTCTGAATAATAGATGTCTCATTGGCTATTTAAAACAAAAATAATTCCTTCCTTCCTGCCTTCCTTCCTCCCT
>VFFE01008071.1:757339-805934 GCA_008921705.1 Burhinus oedicnemus
GTTTCCCACTGTGTGAATTAATCATATATGCAACTCAATTTCTTTTAATATGTTATCTTTTATGGGTCCTTTAAGTAATATTTTAATTACGCTGTGAAAGGGAAGACTTTCTAAAAAATCTTCATATAAAAAATTATGTTCTTTCCACACTGCCTTTAATTTTCTCTGTCCTAGATTTTTTGCTTGAGGTCTATAGTTTGGAACAGACTCTGAATTCTGCAGTTAAAATTAGAAAAGGCTTCTGATTAATCATTCCACTAATTTCTTAACTACCTTGATAAACAAATATGATGAAACTGATGCCTGAAATTTATTAAGTCTGCTTTAAAGCTATGAAAACGTCTATTGAGTATGAAATCTTGAAAACTTCAAACTACAGTTTATGGAGGCAGCATAACCAGTAACAAGAGGTGAAACAAGAAGCGCTTTCAAGTTAGTATTTTTTGTGAATGTATATATACCAAAACACAACAATCTCCTGTCTTTGTGGGATGCCTGCATCACATACAACTTGTTTAAAAAGTTGATGCAGTCCTAGAAGAAAGCATGACTGCCCTTTTACAAAGGCCTATCTTGATAAACTTTAAGGGTCGATGCTTCATTTTGCAGGACCCTTTGCCAGCTTATGTTGAAGGGAAATAAGTTCCCAGGCTATTAAATGGCATTTTGAAGAGACCCTCCGCTAAAATGTTTTGCATTCGTCCTTTGTGCTAATGTCAGGGTGATGTAGTATCATAGAAGAGCAACATGAAAGAAAGCTTGGTTATGAGACATTCTGCCCATCTACAAATGCATGTCCTACCTAGAGTCTAATAGAAAGAAAAGGAATGGAAAGAAAAAAAGCTGTTTTGTTGTTGTTTGTTTGTCTCATAAAGAGAGGCAAGAAAAATCGCTATTCAAAGACAGATTTAGGCTCAAGAGGCCATCAGGTACTAGAAATAAGATGTCACAGGCATCTTAGTTGCTGATAAAGTTGGCCAGCACTTTCCACCATAAAACCATCTTTTATGGTTCTCCCTAGCTTTGACTGCTTTAGTTTATTTTTCCATTCCAGGCAAACAAGTACAACTTTTTCAGAAGCGTATTTATTTTCATTTTTGTATATGAGAGAAACAGAACACAAAGAACAAAGAAAATATGCAGGCAATTAAGACTGGTTTTCTTCTCTTTTTATAAGGAGGAAATTTGTTGGTCTGTCATTAACAATAAGTCAATTAGGTGTCAAAGACTTATTCAGGAAGACCGTAGTAAAGATTTTTTTTTTGCCTTATGATGCCCTCACTATTATATGGAGAACTTGAAATAAATCACTGAAGAAATACACTTCTGTGGAAAGGTGTATGTTATTTTTTTCTGCTGAAGAGTGCTTGAGCACCTGGATGCTAAAGGTAGTTTTTTGATGGCTCTCTAAGTATAAGATAAGAGAAATTTAAGAGCTACACACTCATCGGGTACACAAAGTAACTTTTTCCAGTAACAGATTTTTTCTGAGACAGAAATGGCTCAGTATTTCAGGCAATGATGGAAAGAGAAAAGGTGCGTGTTCTGTGATTAACTATCACATCCCATTCCACCAACAAAATTTAAACATCAGACGTTTACCTTTCAGTAATCACTCTTCATTCGCCTCTCAGAGGAGGAAGAAGATATAAGGCACCAGGAACATCTTTAAGATAAAATTAATTAAGCTCACCCCTGAATGTTTAGAGTAAGGAAATATTCAGAGTTAGTGAAGACAGCTGCTGGTAATTTCAAAAGCCTGTGCCATGTAAATTGGCTCTGCATTTCAGAGCCTCCATCTCCGACAGCTATTCTTTGAACTCCACAAACACTGACCGTGCATTTCTTTGCCGTACTTTACTCTTCTGGAGTTTATCAAGTATTTCAGAACACAAAAAGCTCAGAGGACTGGAGGATTTAAAGCCCTCCAGCTTTTCATGACACAGTATAGTCCAGCACACTTCAACCTGTCACCAATGAGTCTTTTCAGAAAGAGAACTTAAGTAGGAAAGAGTTTCAGAGTATTTCAATGCAAGCCCATCACAAACATCTTTGGGCATACCAGCAATTTACTGAGGTTTTCTAAGAGATACGCAGCACAGGAATTAGTTCGTAAACAAATGAAGAAAACAGTGGGGGTTTGGGGGCGTTATTTTTGTTTGTTTCTTTGGGGTTGTTGGTTGGGTTTTTTTTAATCCAGGGAAATGTCTACAGAAAAGAAGAAACCTTTGCAAATCCTTTGCAAATACTATGCTGCGCATATTGTAAGAGAGGATATTAAATAATTGTAAAAAAGGTTAGCATAGATAATCTAAAAGTTTACATAAGGTTATATACATTTTAATAAGCTGTGCTTGAACAGCCTATTTTTGATAATCATCAACTTCCTTTCTCAGCATAATTACATAATAAACATATTCCCTATGCATAAAGACAATGCATTAATATTAAGAAAAAGAATTACTTAGTCTTTATTATAAATTTGAGTAGAACCTCAGGGGTGGAACCTGTAACATGAAGTAAACTATGTAGCTGGTGGACATTGGAAATTACAGGACTAAAGGAACTTTAAATATTAAAATAATTTTCAAACCTCCATGGAGAGAGGAAGAATGGAATCTCAGGTAGCCATTGTTATCTGTGGGAAAATACCTGAGTTGGCATTCATTTTTTGCAAAATTCATCTTTAGTTAAATTTTCAAATGTTTTCCAAGATCTCTCTTACACTAGAATACATTCGTGAACAAGAAAATTGATATCTGAGACTCAACAATGTAATAACTGCTGGAGAAAATGTACATTTTAACCGCAATCATCAGAAATGCAGTTTATCAGAAATGCATTTTATTGCATACCAAAGCAATGTCTTATGTAGTGCAGAAGAAACAATATTTTAGACCTGTTCATACACAAATGGTCTCTAATAATCTAAAGGATGAAAAATACTTTCCAAACTGGCACTAGGTTGGCATGTTGTTCTAGGAATATCTGAAAAAGAAGGTATAAAGGAATTGTCAAAAGTTAAAAACATGGGCAAGGAAAAACCTCAATCCGTAGCCTTTAAAATACAATCTGCTACAGGTGAAAAATAATAAGAATAAAGGTATTTCACAAAGGAGAGATATTTGGATCATAACAGTGGAGAAAGAGATGACATAGTAAATGTGAAAAACAAGTTACGCAAATCTTCAATGTGAGATATCAGGAAAAATGCCAAAGACTTGGGTATTACATCACAGACAGGGTCCTGTCTCTGAGCATGAGAGTGTTGTAACATGGTTACAGCACAGGACTGGAAGCTGTCCTGAGTGAAGGTCCCCAAGGCTAATGACTTTTTGCATGATTGTGGGAAGTTACTTAAAGAATAACTTGAAAATATCTCATCTATTTCTCATAAATAAAATCGAAGATGATAACATTAAAGCAAACATAAGGAACACTTCACATCTCAGACAAGCACACCTTAAACTTAACAGCGTGGGTAACTGATGCTGCCTTGCTACTCTCTCTACATTTGTTACCTGTTAGTAAGCAGCTAATTTGTTGCAAGTGTGAAGTTTTGATATGAGCCCAGCAAAGGACTCTTATTCCATAATATTAATTACCATTTTACAGTCTTTGTTTTGTGAGTGGGCAAATGAATGTAAAACAAATATACCTTTTTTCTGTATTTTCTACCAAAGGCAAAACAAACAATGAAAAAAAGGTCTGATGGAGCCAATGAAATGTGACATAGAATGAGAAATAGCAAACAACATCAGCAAATAATATATTTAGCCAAGTATATAGTTTTATGTATTAAAAATAAAAAGAATTATTTACCGATGTCTTAATATGTTTTAACCCAAAGTAAAATTTTAATTCAGCCTCTTTTCTGGAGGGAAAATGGCATTGGTGAGAAGAAATAAAGTTGTTCAAAAGCCAGCAAACAGCAAAACTTTCTGCTGAGCTTTTTTTTTTTCATACAGCCTTTCACATTAACTGTACAGTAGCCTTCTTAAGGCAAGTAATCTCTTGTTCTCATTCATTAAAGCAAATCACAACTATAAACAATATAGTTTAGTTCCTGTGCACTGGAATTAAACCTCTTCAGCAGCAACATCAAGGGCAGTATTACCTTGGAACAGCGTATCGCTACCTAGATATACCTACCTAATCAAAACGACTATTTAGTTTGCTTTTGAAAGTGAAGAATATGAGGCTGCTTAGACTTCAAGGCTCCCCTACCCCATAAGCAAAGAGATGTTTTTTTAACCTAATTCAAACTGGTTGAGAGGCTGTAGAAGGGATGGAAAGTCATACAACAAGGAGGATGTGCTACAAGGAATTCTGGCAATCATTTTATGTATATGAGGGTTGATCCCTTTTTGTGTGCAGCCTGAAGAAGAGAGTAGCATAAACCCTTGGGAAGAACTGAATATCTGTCTACACTTTTCTCATTCTTAATCTGTGAGACCAGACAGTTTTATCACTTCACTTGTGACATACAGAAAAAAGGACAAATGAAAGCCCCATTTTAAATCTTTTGGGAATATGGCTAACAAAATGGTAAGGGGAACTACTGCATTATAAAAATGAGGGAAAGAGACAGACAAAATCAGGCATGTATTTTTACACAAGAAAAATTGTTGTAATCACCTTGTAAAAATGGTTAATTGAGCTGATTTTTTACACTTGGAATTACTGATTCAATACAATAATTAAACTGTCTCTTCCCAGTCTGCAAGTCTCAGTCAACAGAACACAATCCTAGAACTTAGATTCTGCAGCACCCCAATAACCTTACTTACTTAACTTTTAACAACAGTAAAGTAACTCTTGCAGAAATAAAGGAATCTTTAAAAATTCCCAAGGCAGTCACTAAAAATACCAAAGAGAATAAACCACATTCCCAGTACCACCTCCTTCTTGACTGGGACACTATCCCTCTCTTATATATTAACATTGCCAGCAGATGACAGCAGTAAAGTAACCTACATTGGGTCATTCAATGTTTCAGGTATCTCTGGCTGAAATCCACCTTGTCTCCACAAAGTAGAAATACCTTGTTCCTTTGGGGAGAAGGAAGAATAAATGTGGCTCTGTGGCTGCCTCTCTGTGGTTTTCTGTGTGAGGCTGGACACAGCTGGCATGTGTGTTAGGTCACCTATTGAGAAGCAGTTGATGTCCCCAGCAGTTCCTCCAGACGCATCTCATTTTTCAGTTCAATACCAGCATATAGATAATGCAAGCAATATATCCAACCAGATCGTGGAAAAAAACATCTTTCTGGCAAAAGTGCTGACATCCAGCCCCTGGTTCAGTGCTTATTGTTTACCACCGAATTATCTGCTTCAGCATCACTTTTCTGCTGAGCAAATACATATTTTGAACCTTTTGTATGTGAACACAAGCACGCTTAATACATATGGTATTGTGCACCACTACGGATCACTGTTTCTCCCTTGCCTCAGTAACAGCCATGGTTGCAAACTGCTGTCATAATATATGGGAATTAACGAAACATGTTTGAAGCAGTAAATGTTTGACACGTTATGCTTTCATATCAATGTGACTCTTAATCCCAAAGACAGAGCAATCAGATGCTGGACACAGGGAAAAGCAGAGGGAGGAAAAACATGGGATATACAGCCTTCATGATTCCTTTGTCTATATCAACCTGCGTCTCAGAGGAGCACCTGTGAGTTGCTGAGCACCCGTGAGTTGCTGAGCACCCAATATTAGTGGGGGAGACTAATACCTGGAGAGCCAAAAAACCGCCTATGGAAATAATCGCAAGAAAAATCCTGAATGTGGAAGCTGCGGAGGAAGTAATGTCCCTGACAGCTCATATTCCCATGCCACAGCCAATGTGCTTGCTGTCTTCTGAAGTCTTTATAATGCTATCATCATGTTTAAGCCTGCAAAATGTTGCTGCCCCATGCCAAAGAAATGCTGTCTGAATACTTACAGGACCCAGCTGACTAGAAAATAACCTCAGCAGGTGCTTCAGAGGCACCCTCTCTTTGTCTTTCAATCTCTTTCCATCCCCATGCAAGAAACTTCTAGATTCTTGCAAAAAACCCCAGTTGTGACACAAAGGTCATCTTGTCATTTTCATAGTCAATGCACTACATCAGATTTCTAATTGAAAACACAAAACCTCCAAAGGAATCAAACAACACCCAGCCTGAAAACATCCATATGTCTTCATAAAAGGAGACTGGAAATAAATCTGTAAGTCAACAGGAAACCTCACAAAATCACAAGACATGTTTCTAGATGTTGTCAGCAGATACGTTGCCTCATTAACAACTATTTTGCTTACAAATTGCCCTGATTTAAATGGAAAGATGTAAAAGTAAATGTATTTAAACAACCAAGCAAAAATCTTAGCAGTCAGCTTCTTATACCGTTTTAACAATATTTAAAATCATTGTAATTTACCTTGTTAATTACAAAAATAAAATATTTCCACCTGACATAAGTATATTTAAGATGAGACTTGGAAAATAAGTCCTTACACTAATTCTTCTCGTGCAACTATATGGATAATGAGCATAGTTTAAGGTTTAGTTAATCTTTTCAGAGTCTAAAATTAATCCTAACTCGGGAACAAGGCCTCAGATTGCAACGAAAGTTAGTGTCACTCCCAATATTAGTTTACACAAACCAAAAACTCTTGCTATGCTTTATGAATCCTTCCTATTAACTTAATTTAAGCTGCAGGTTTATTTATTAAGCTTCACTAATGAGCCATTGTCAGTGTCTCTGAGTCTACAGCTATCTAAAGTTGATGATGTATTATAATTTTCAATATTTTTTTAAAAGATTTAGAGTAAGTGGAATACTGACACAATTAGTATCTTTGGCTAGGTCATGCATTTGCTATTCCTAGGAAAACCCACCCATATTTATCTAAGATATCTTTAGAAAACACAGGCTTGGACACAATGAGCTTGCTAGAATTTTGCTGCCGAAAATTCCAAATGTACCACCTACAGTGAATATGCTTGTACTTGAGAACGCTCACTGTATACTCGCTACACTGTGTTGTCTATACAGTAGGCATAAAGAAAAGCTTTGGATGAGATGGATACAGGTGAAGTAGTCTGTCATCTCTTTTTTGAGCAAAGAAAAAAAGTGACTAACTACAACCTGCAAACTTGCTTTTCCACCTGCTCATGTTTCACCACCTTTTACTATAACATCTACTGACTTAAAAACTGATACTGTTGGATGTAAGAAAATACTACTATTCTCATTCTACTGAAAAGGTACCAAGAGGTTAAATTGCAAGTCTGAGACTAGAAGGAACACCTCTACTAGAATAGCCGCAGCTTAATAATGATAACTTTCAGAATAAATATATAAATTCTACACCCTTTTCTATGCTCTGTAAGCAAATCATCATATCGCATCTGTAAACAAGGCCAGAAATAAAACTTCCAACTGCAATTTCTCAGCATCCCTGCATAAGCTAGCAAACTGCATTTAGGCCAGTAAAAGGGAGGAATATTTTGTTCCACATTAGTGCTGGCCCATGGTAGAGGTATGCCCTGTCAATTAAAAGACCTTACATTGCAACCTAATTTTGCACGAAGAAACCAAGTGATGGAATTTATTTGGTTAATGCTTTTCTTCTATTTGATCTTATAGCTGGCAAGATGATTTCTAAGATTTTCAGGGGAATTTCACCTGCTTTGGCAGTAAGTTTCCTATGTATTTGAAGTGTCCTATATATCTGACATCCACAGATATCACAAATTCCTCTGACAAGTGTATCTGCTGTTGCTACATGCAATACCTGAAATGATATAATGGAAGTGAAGAAGTAATGGTGTTTTTCTACTTTTCTTCAGTTGTTTTCTAACTAACCCACACGTCATCCAGCTGTTTTCACTGCTACAGGTTGTCGGTTACATTTTGCTTTTCAGGGACCACTGGACCAGCACAGCAACTGTGGGATCAGCAGCTGTGTAAAAGCTCCACATTTGGATACTTCTCTGGAGCATACGTCCATTATAGCAGAACATGCCTACAGAAGCAGAGAGTAACTTATCTCGTCACAGATCTTGGGGTCAACTTCCCCATGAAATCGGGCTCACGGGGATAATGCTTCAGATATCTGTTACCACAAAGAACCCTTCCAAAGCTGTTAGAATTACTCCTGGGAACTAGTACATTATTAAAAGGTTGGGGTATTGACCCTGGCAGGCAGCTAACCCCCACGCAGTCACTTGCTCCCTCCTTCCTACTGGGATGGGGAAGGACCTGGAAAAGCAAATGTGAGCAAAACTTGTTGGCTGAGACAAAACCAGTTTGATAAATAAAGGAAAAAAAAGAAAACAACACAACCAAGTGATGCAAAGGCAATTAGTCATGACCTCCCAGCTGCAGACCAAAGCCCAAGCAACAGCTACTTTGGAAAAACTCCCCCCTCCAAGCTTTAGTGCTGACCATGATGTTATACGGCATGGGATATCTCTTTGGTCAGCTGGGATCAGCTGTCCCAGCTGTGTCCCCTTCCAGCCTCTTGTCTACCATCAGCCTACTTGCTTGAGAGGGCAGCGTGAGAAACAGAGAAGGCCTTGCCACTGTGCAAGCACAGTTCAGCAGTACCTAAAACAAGGGTTATCAACACTGGTCACGAATCTAAAACACAGCATCATACGCGCTGCTGTGGATAAAATTAACTCTGCCCCAACCAGATCCAGTACAATCTGGTATAACTAGGAAAAATAAGTGATTACAAATCCTTTATCAGGACTGCCCACGTTCCTAGACCATCACTAAAACAAAGTAACACTAACGCCTATATTCTCTGTGACCTTAAATTCACGTCCACGAGGCTGCTCTGTTACAGATACATCCTGTACTTAGGTATTTTATCTTCCATTCCACATCTTCTGTTTCACAAGCGTTTGTATGACAGTATATTATCAGTCACTATTTATTCTGATTCATCGTTTTGATCCAGACTGACACCAATATATATCAGCTGGAGAGATCCCAAATGGTTGAGCAACTTCCTTTTACTTAAAAATCTCCACATTAGAGCCCCATCATTTCTGTGCAATGAAAAAACAAATGAAACAGGGAAAAGAAAAATATTCTAAAAAATATTTTGCATCAGTTCTACTGAAATCACACCTAAGCAGAAACAAAAAATACCCTATGAATACAAGAATGCAGATCTGAGGTTTCATGTTTAGACCTCCTTAGCAGGAAAAGCAGTCCGTTTGACCTCCCCAAAGCAGTCTGGGGGAATGCTTTTAGGGAAAAAAGATATTAATGCTTTCATTCAAGGAAGATACTAACAGATGCAAGGATCCTAAGGTCGTAAGGTAAAAAAGCGGAGCAATACAGTGATGTTCAGGCAGGTCACAGACAGGTATTTACCCATTCTGCATACTCCATTTCTAACAGTGGATGACTGCTGTGACAACATTTTAAAGAAATGAATATTTTGTAACTCTGGGTTTCCACCATATTTCACCTCAGAGACATACTTTCTACCTATTTCGAATTCTGACTGCAATTTCAATTGCACTGTGCAAGATATGTACCATGCTTAATCCTAAATTTCATTTGATACTGTTCTGCATTAAATGGACCTCCCATTTCTCTTTTGAGCTGCATTTCAAAGATGAATGAGGAAATTGCTGAAATAAGTTCAAGTCCTACTCTTCTCTGTGTTGATAATTGTTTTTTAATGAAACTCATATCATTGATCGGGCAGAAGCAAGGTTTGCTTCCAATTGGAAAAGAGGTTTCAGTGTAAGAAGTCTAACTCTTGCACACTCACTACACTGCAGAACAAGTTAGTAGCTGTTCATCTTATGTTTATGGAGTGTTAAGAAGAGTTAGTGCAGGGATGTAAGTTTGGGCTGAAAGGAGAAGTAACACATCATTACACTCTCTTTGGCACTCTGACACCTCCAGCCAACAGCCTCACCATCCCACATGTTGGAGAAGTAAACAGGCCATAGTCTCTACCTCAGTTTGCCAAAATCAGAGATTTGATGATTGCTTTGGGACACTACCGCAATACAAATAATTTTCAAAGCAGGTTAAACTTCTGTAGTACAGACCCCATCAGCGTAATCTACATCTATGATGGATACCCATTGCTTTACTTCTGCATCTGAATTTCTCTATCTTGACTGCTTTCCTTCAGGAAAAAAAAGTAACTTGTCTTCAAGAGAGCAATGTGACTGCTTAAAGTGTCAAATGTAATTTGATTCTGTATCTTTAAGAAAAATTACACATTCACAGTAATGTAAAACAAGGCTAGAAAAAATAAGCCTGACTACAGCAATAAACCTATACGATGCATATTTTTTCATTTGTCAGAAAAAGTAACACCTGAGAGTTTTATCCTGAAAATGTCTTATAAAACACCTACTAAAGCTATTAAGACATTTGCTTACAGCATAACTTTGCAGAGTTCAACTGTTAATAGCATGTTATTTAAAAAAATGCTTAGATTAAAAAGCTTTTGACATTGATTCACAATTACTTTATCAAACTTGTAATGAGAGGTCTGCTTTTGATGCCACAAGCATTAAAGGGGAAATCTATACCATACTTTGTCCATGTATGCACTGGCAGAGAAGTCTCAACGAACCACATTTTGCACTGTGCTTGACAGAGATGACTACTGTGAAATCAGCTGGCAAAACCAATTACCACATCCAGAGCGTGGATCCACTCTTTAACTTTCTCTAATACCTACAATGTCCGAAAAGGGGACATAGAAATGTATTTGTGCTCTCAAATTCTACTCAGCTGTAGACCTGTATGTATAAACCTATGCAACTTGAAACTGGTCTACATTTTACCCAATCAAAACTTGCCTACTGTACTTGTAGACTCCCTCCTCCTAAGTTGAAAACCTCAAAATACAGAGGCATACTTAGAGGAAATACCAACTCTGGGAAAATGACCATCTGAAAAAACCTTTCACTTCTAACTCTGCATAAAAAAGAATTCAGAAAAGTGAATGCCACAAATACTGTAACTGTCAAAGCTTATATCCCTCCTATTGTTGACTTTGAATTGGAGGGGAAGATCTGACTCATTGTTATCAATTATTTATATAAAAGAGCTAGAAGCAGTTGCATAATGCTTCAGAATTTCATTTTATTTGTGAGCTCATTGTCTGGTACTTCAACAATTAGAAAAAGGAAAAAGGCTTTCCTGTAGTGCTGTGGTTAAATGCTTTGAGACCATGAGAGTCTTACATATTATTAAAAGGAAGAGCACTGCTCCTCAAACACCAGTTAGGCAGCGAGAAATACCACCCAGCAACCAATACCAAGGTAGTTAATAAGGACTATTTTTTTCATCTTTGAGCAACTGGAATTCTGGCTGAACTTTGTTTTTGCTTATTCCTCTGTTTGACTTCTCTCACTTTCAATAACTACTCAAAGAAATATCCTTCCTTTGGCTCTCAAAAAATTATAACTTGTACCACTTGTGGACTTCAGAGGGGATTATATAATGCAGTGTGATAATATAATGAGCAGATTAGAAGAGTTTACTGAAAAGACAATTTTTGCCATTTTGACAAAACTTTCATTAGGGTATTTTCCAATATTGAAGCTGGAACCTGGACTAAAATGCTACTGAATCAAGCTCTGTAGTCCAATGAATTCTTCATTGTCTTGTCAACATGAAATGCTCTCACAAGGGACTGACCATAGAGACTGGTGACAAGGGTACTTGTTGCGGGTGAGTAAATCAGCTTGCCAAAGACCACCTCTTCTCTACCCTGGCTAATAGTCCTCAGCTACCAGCAATTCTGGGATCCCACTTACTCTCAAAAAGCTTCAAATGAACACACATTTTATTCCAAAGCAGGAAAACACGAGAATTTCAAAACATCAACACTTAGCTTGTTTTCTGTTCTATTTCAGTGCAGAATTTATCTCTTCCCATAGATTAAAAACCCTTTTTAGACTACAATAAAAACATTATCAGATGCACTATATGGTGGGGATTCATACTCCATGTTTCTACAATATTTTTCTTTCAAGGAAAGAAAGTTTTCCTCTAAAAAATTTTACACACATGCATCAAGTCCTTCAGTCCTTCCCTGAGAGAAACAAAGGATGTGTGATGATCATCCCTGAGGTACGGCCACCTGAAGGACAGGCGTGTTCATCGGTTAACAGCACACAAGGACTCTAAGAGTTAAAACAGAGAGTGAAGAAAAATATGCTCCAAATGAATCTGTAAAATTAGGCTACTTCAGCACAGTACAATTCTGCAAGCTGCAATGTTTATCTCCCTTATTTTTAAAATTTTACACTGGGACCTTTAACTACAGCAAATGGCAAGCAACACAGATCTAATATCTCGTCATCTCCATGCTGCATCACGCCCCTAGGCACTTGGTTCGGTCACTAGATCATATTTAACTTGGAGGCTAGCTGATGAATAACTAACACCGCTCCTTGTAAAATGTGGCAATCTCACTGTAAGCTGACACAGACTGCACCCTACTTCATTATTAACATCTGCTAAAACTGCAGCACAATAGGATATGGCCATAAGGCCAACGAGTTTTAAATCAGAATAGAACCAAAACATGATAAATCAGGATTGCAATCTCTGACTGCAGCTTTTATACCAATGACCTCTGACTGTTTGGTTGAGACCCTGGTTTTCATAAATGAACACTTCACCAGTTCAGAGAAAATAATCCAAAATCTGCAGTTTCCTAACAATCCTAACCAAAGTCCATTAAATTTGCTGTGACACTGAGACACACTAGACACCTGACATTCAGCCATTGGTACCTGGAATTAACAATACCACACTCAGTGTAAGCATTTGATTGATTGATCTGAAATATATATACATACTAAGTTATTTCTCTACTTTAAACTACCTTCCTGTTAAGGAAGATTTATCTGCTATCAGAGATGCTTCGCTGGCATTGGACAGATCACACTTTGCCAGATGACACCATCACTGAATCCTTTGGGTTTTAAGCCTCCAGAGGCTACAGAAAGTCAAGATGAAAAGTCAGAGTACAGAAAAAGAGCAGATATAATGGAGATTCCCTCTGAAAAAGGCCTTTTCCCAGGCCAACTCCTGTTGCTCCAACTTATTTCCAGTCTCCTTCCGTGGCTAAACCACTGGCTTTCCCAGGTCCTCCCTGAAGCTGTGAGCCTTGGGATCTGCAGTTCAGTCCTTTTGGAAAGCCTTTGAAAGCACAAGCAAAAAAAGTAGTGACTAGTCCAGAAAAATTGCCAAGGTCTTTTTTTGTTGTTGTGCCTAGCCATCTGACAGCAGAATTGTTTTTTACACAAAAGATAAAGCACAAGATGGTGCAGCAGTGCTTCTCAGCACAGCTTATCTTCCCTTCAGTTTTGTCTGCAGCACACAAGACAGCCAATTTCAAAGCAATAGCAACAGGTGTTTACTGGCAATCAAAATTCATAAACTACATAGACAGTTTGAATTGTCAGCACTCCTTTCTATCACACTGCCGCAGTGGGAACCTTTTTGAGATGATCTTTCAAGCCAGCGACGAGAGACTTCAGGCTCCCTGTGTTTGACTGCTGAGTCCTTCAGATACCTGCTCTGAATAGTGTCACAGCAGTCAATGAAGCTTTTTACTTTTACTTTATTGACCATCCAGGAGGCAACAGAAGCTGATCTGCCTGTCAAATATCTAGTATCCATTCTGATTAAATGGCTCAGGACATACTACAGGTCTTCGACACAAGCAGACAGTATAAACTAGCAGCTTGTCACTCTTGGAAGAAAATTAAGCCTTTGGCAGTTTATTGAGCATCTACATTAATATGACTGACAAAGGAAAGTAATAATGAATCAGAATGGATGCCACAGAAAAACAATGTCAATATGTTAGATAAAGCAGGACTGAAACTCATTAACTCATTAATTTTTTTGCTGCTGTGAGAAAGGATTTAAAGCTGTCCAGATATTGCAAAGTTTAGACAAAAGTAGCTTGTGTTTCTTACAATTTCTGAACAGCAAAAATTGTTGTCTGCCAAAAACTTTACACTTATTAAAAAATAATTTAGAAAGTTATTAAAAAAAGTTATTTATGTAGTGGGATGCATCACTGAGGAATGTTGAAGAGGCATCCAAAGAGTGACTCAGGATCTCCAAAACAGCAACAACAGCTTACTTTTACTTTTTCTTGCATAAGTTTAATAAGAACTGAATTAAAGTCAACCGGTATTATTTAAATAAGTTTTTTAAAAGGTTCTCTATTTTATAAAAGTACCTCTCAGCAGAATGAGATGTAAGCTCTGAAATATCATCCCGAAGAAATTTCTCATGAAACAGAAAGACTCATTCTCCTTTGGTCGAAACAGTGAAATGTTTGAATACTATGAACATCTTTTTTTATATCTGAGGCTATACAACAGGTAGAGTACCATTTCAGTGATCCCATCTGCATTCTAAGGATCTGTGACTGATAATGCCTAGTTGTTTCTACACCGATGGTTTCAGGTAACGATGGAATAACAGAAAAAGAATAAAACAGCAGTACTCAGCAGTAAACCAAAACAAGATGCTTTGCATAGCAGGAATGACTTCATCCACAGCTGACTGCTGTCTTTAGCCTCTGAGCAAAAGGAAGCTCTAGTATAGGCCTGTACCATTTACAAGCTTTGTGATTTGCTGCCAATTTGTAGAAACCGAAGTAAACTTCTGGCAGGACTCCTACATACCATAGTAGTTAAAGAAACTATCGTCCCACCCTGATTTTGACTACAAGCCTTGAAAGATTAGTCTAATGTTTCTTTCCACCCTCCTATTCTCCTTACCTAATAGAAGATTTAACGTAAAACTTCAAATATACAATTTTGGAAAGTGCCAGTCTGGTTACCTACAGTCACTTCACAAACCTCCAGTTAATTTTTTCTCATTCCTTTTTCCTCACCAATAAACCTTGGCAACAGAAAGCCTTCACTACTAATTAAAAGTGAAAAGCCAGCAACCAGACCCAGTACCCTGATGTTTCACAGCTGCATGCAAAGCTGCCCAGAGACACCTACTTATTTTTACAGCAATTCTTTTTACTCTTTATCATTCCATCCCTTAAGGTTGGGTTATAAAATGAGGCAGAATAAACTAGATAATTTCATGAAACATTGGTGCATTTGTACATCCCATCTTTACTGGAAGACATAAATCACCAGTATGCAATGTCGTTCAGTTGGCTATAGAAGGAAGGAGGAAACAACCAAATTGATCTTGCACATTATGAAGTCTTTGCAAAGCATGGGGTTCAGAATGTTCCCTGATTATGGTTACCTCAACTGCCAGGCACCACTTGAGTATCTTGTGCCAAATAACCACATATGCTGGATAATCAGAATTCCTGCCCCAATTTCTGAAGATATTTTAGACCCATAAAAATATAGACAGGCGACTAGTAGTGCTTTTCAGTACCTATGTAGTTGTTTAATTCTTGTTGAGTCCAGTGGGAACTAGGGAAGGAAGGGTGACATCCCCAAAAGTTGAAGGTGCTTAGGTGCCACTTTCCAGGCTCAGCGTATCTGTTAATTGGAAATACTGAGCTTCTAAGTGGAGGTTAGGCTGCCAAGTAATCTTACACTGAAAGCATGCTTCGTGTATATTCTGTGTCCAAAAGCTGACTCTACACTGATGCTGTACCTCCTGATAACACGGACGAAGCTCAGTACAGACAGTATCAGCCCTCCCACCACCACAGCTCACTGCAGCACCTTAGGGGCTGGGCTGTGAGAGTATTCACCAGGGAGGCAGAGTACGAAAACTCAAATCCGCCAGGCCTAGGATAGAAATAAATCGGTCCAGTTTCATACCCCATAGAAAGTTCTAACTAGCAACAAAACAGAAAGCAGCCTCCCTTCTCTGGACATGCTTTGTGAGAAAGTGATGACTTCAGTACCCAGCCAAAGAAAAAGATTCAGCTGTGATTCACAGCTGGAGGTATGTGGCTCCTTGCAGCACCAAAGAGAGTGAAACCCTGAAAGTGCACCTAAACTACGAGGCCTCCAAGTGTACCCTCACCATGCCCCAGCTCCAAGGACAGGAACGTCTTCACACAGATGAGCCAGAATGTGTCCCCTAAGTGTGTGTGGGGATGGGAGGTGGTGGACAGCAGGAGAGAGGGATGTGCTGCTGAGCTGAGTAGTATTTGCAGAGGGGGTCAGGTTGACCGTCACATCTTTTCTCAAAACTTCTTGGGGGCAATTGCTGGCAACTGCCTGTCCATCACATTCAGTTTTGTGGGCAAGAGTCATAGGCACTTGCGGCATTGTCATACAGTCACCTTAGTTGACTGAAACTGGCATTGCCAGTGAGAGGTTCAGGCCATGCTTTGTTGTCCCCACTTGTGCCTGTCTCACTGTCCTCTGACCTCAGGCTGAGCTGAATGAGGTACCTGCCTGACCTGGCTGAAAATGCTATTTGTTGTTGCTGTTGTTGGCAGGACAGTTTTCAGCGTGATTCACTTTGGAGACCTGCACAAAGGCTGGGGAAAGGAGGAAAGAGCAAACATGAGGTAAGGAGTGAGGGTGCCCACCCTTTTGCAGTGATCACACTGCCACCGTCTTGCTCTTCCAACACTTTGTACAGGGCTATAATATAGACATCTAGTTCAAAGCTAGGGCTGATGCTGAAGTGGTCAGTCATACAAATTAGTTGTTGCAGCACACTGAGTAGCAATGCCTACAGACTCTGAGTTGTAAACAATTTATGTTCCTATGTTCCTACTAATTTTCAGGTAACTAGCATGTTTATAAACCTTTCCTGTAGTCCTGAGGCCTTTCATAAGCCAAACCAAAGATTTTTCTTATTAGCCACCAAAAATTTATAGCATATTTGCTGATTCTGACCTTTCTACACCAGTGACAGGACAACTCTAATACTGAGAGAACAACAGCACACAAAATTCCTCAATTGTAAGAAAAATAGGCAGCTTTGGAAAGAGTAAGAATTGATAGACTTTTATTCATTCTTGTGTTTCAATGAACATGTGTCTTGAGGATATCTCCTAACACCTTCAGTGTAGTATTTACATTTTCAGTACAAGCATGTAGTTCTGAAATGCTCGGCTTGTCGCTGACTTAACTGAGACAATGCAGCAACCAGGGCTATGTACCATTTGTTCCACATCACTGTTTTCTTTTTACTTAAAGTAGCCTGCATGTGCAGAATGTTTACATATTTCAAAACAAAGGGGTTTACTGAATTTATCTTTTTATTCTCTCATGGTACTCATGCTTTAGGAGATTTCTAGTGAAGAAGAGGCAGACGCAATTCAGTAAACTGAGCTTCTGTATGAAAACAGGACGAGAAAGATATGTCTAATGGGCAAAAGGGAAAGAAACAGCTCTTGCATGTACTTGTTTCTAGACAAAATATTTGGCAGCCTGTAAACAGCATCCGGTAAGAACAACTGAATGAGAACACATGCCAAGACTGCAGTCTCAAATAAATAAACTATTATTATTATTCAAATTAATACCAACATAATATGTTTCTATGTTAAACAGTATTTCTAGTCATCACAACTACAATGTGTGTATGTACATTTATTTATACAGCTTCTAAGAGCTAAATCCTTACATATTTCTCACCTTGGCCTACCAAGCAGGATCAGGCTGACTGACCAAACAAGTATTTGGCAGAGTTCACCTCAGTTTTCACAGTTATTTCACCCTATGGCTGAAAGTAGCTATGACAGCTCCTTGAGATTCACTGTAAGATGAGTGGATCTATATGTAATAGGCAGCTATGTGTAACAAGGCCCTGTTCTTCAGCTTGTCCACACATGGTGCCCTGCTGTTATGAAGAAGGTGTTGACCAGGAGAGGATTCTCCTGTCAAGGTGTGATCCAAGGTTGCTCCAATTGCTTTCCCCAGTCAAACCAATGACAAGTTTTGCTGCTGACTCCCAACTTGCACCTGCTGCATTCTTCTGGAGAAAGTTTGTGGGATTGTAGGGAAAAGACAACACAAACCCAAAAGCATTTCAGTTGTGTAAAGGACTAAGTTTCACCTCTTCTGCAGAAAAACAATACTAAATGCTTTCCACAAGAAGAAAAAACCCCAAAGCTCAAGAAAACAAAATGCACAGCCAGCACGTTGACAACTAGTAGGATTCTCCTTCCTCCAATTCATGCAATTCCACAGAAAGGTATTTCTTTCTGCCAAGTACCTAGTTAAAAAAATGTTACCGACACATAACTGCCCTCAAATACCCATGGGGGCAGAAAGGTGGCCTGCTTCCTGAGGTGAAGTGTCCCTCCCAGTGTCTTCCCGAGTCTTCACCATAGCACATCCAAAGAGCAGATTTGGAATGAAAAATATCAGGAAGCAGAGCTCTGAAGGAGAAATACGTCATTCATGGAGATATCTCCAACTAGTCATGTGACACAGATATTATAATCTGGCAGAATTGCCACTTCTGATTTTACAAGGTTTCTACCAAACCTCCATGAGTAAAATCTCTATCACTTCAAAAGACTTTATTAGAGAAAACAAATCTCCATTAACTTGTCTATTTCTTCAATACACAAAGTCTATAAAGTTCAAGAGAGTCATAAACCAAGACTGCTGTCACACATAATAACCCCCCAATAAATCAATGAGATGATAGCTGAAAAAAGTAAGAGTCACCTCTTATATTCTGCATCCCAAAGGGATTGCAAATGGTTCATTTCACATGCCCAGAACTCTCAAACCAATTTTTATGTTTTTTTGGATGGCTCCAAATGCTTTCAAAGAGTGTGCAGTGTGCATGGAAGAGACATTTAAGTATTTCACAAAGATTTAAATGCAAATCACACTGCTTTATGAGGATTCAAGTCTCCTAGAATCTCATAGAACTGGTATTTTCTACTTGACGAACTAGATTGAAAATGTCATGAATGTCGTAGTGCCTTACTTGTTCTCGTTGCTGGCATCGTATCGAGGCATAGGGTCAAAATCATTTCCATTGACATCAAAACTGGCCTGTGAATCCTGTAGCCAACAGGAGAAAGAAAACCAATTTCTCATTAATTAGCCATTGACTCATGTGGCCTATACATTCTTCAGCAGGTTCCTACAGGAGAGTAATTAGGTTAAATAACATTCCTGTAGTTTTACAGTGATTGTATGTTTTAGGAAAGGATTACATATTTAATAATTACGGGATTTATATATTTATTTTTTATTTTGGAAAAGGGAGAAGGATAACAAATGCTCTGAAAAAGCACAGTACCAGTGTCAGAGAGGAAATAGAAAGTGGTGTTTCATTTAACCAGAAGACTACAGTTCTTCTAGGAAACTTTTGTAAGTTAAGAGAGTTCATTCCCAAAATTGGTATTTTGCTAAATGTTTCAAGATTCAAGAAATTACCTGCACAATGATGACTGAAATTTCAGTCATAGGTTCAAGGAATAAGAATAATATAATTTTCTTAAGAATATTACTATAAAAATACAGCTTGAAATGCAAAGTAAACTGCATTCCCATTTCCCTGGGAGTCTAACTGTTTCAAATATTTGCAAGATATCTCTGTATTTTTGTTCCATATTTTACATTTACCAGCTGAAAATAGTTTATAGAGTAAATAGCTGCTGGTTTGTATGGCTCCCATTAATCGATGTGGTAGCATGTGGTGTGTTGACATGGCAAGCAGCTCTTTTTAATCTCTTCTTTGTTCAAAACTAGTTACCACATCCACCTCAAATATTTCTGTTTGCAGCCACACGAGTAATAATCTGACATATAGAAGGTATTTGTCATCAAACAAGCAATGTGTACTGCTCTGGGGGAATTCCTTGTTGGCATGAGGAAAGGGAGTGAGGAGGTGGTAAGGGAATAAATAGTTGCTTTAAATTCCGTGGAAGGACAGTACTGGGATGAGGTGACATATGATACAATCCGAGTCAGTCACTGAAGAAGTAAAATTATATTTGGTTTGTTTAAATAATTTAAGAGATCAAAATGAAAGATGTGGTATGCACTAGGACCAAGCATACATTGACAAATAGGGCAATTCCCTGTCACTTGCATTTGTGCAGTCTTCCTCATCTATTTCAAAGCTGACTTCCACATACAGCATGGGGAAGGATAGAGCTGTAAGTATGGCTAACTTAAAATAAATGGTTTTAAACTGTGGAAACGATTGTAGCTTTTGATGGGTTGTTAAAGATGTTTTTGTCACCTTCATCTCTTCAATGCTCTTTCAAGATGATATGCTTACTGGCAAAAAGCCTGTGTTCAGGGCTCTTTTACAAGATCTACACCTGTAATGTGACTGAAGGTATATGCATGCCTTGTGCTGGTCATCTTCAGCAGTCTGGCTCAATCCAAATATATTTGTTTGTTTTCTTACATTGTGTGAATGTACACCTTGCACACTTTATTTCAGATTATAAGGTCCTCAAGGTCATGTGCTTTCAGGTAATGCCTATTGCCAAAGCACAGGACTAATCACTCCAGCAAAGCGTGGCCCTGATGCTCTGAACAGCTTCAAACTCAGACGCTAACACAAGAAATCACCCACTAGAGAAGGAGCTTCTCCTCACATTATACAACCCTCCAAGGTATATTAAACTGATCACTTACATGTGATGAACTACAAGCAAACAGAAACCTTGTGACATGACATGAGACACAGGACACAGAAAACAAAGGACACAGCTCTATTACAAATTGTGAGGGGACTCACTGGAGTTATGAGAGATTTACTAGAAAGACCCCAAAATATTCTACATCTGTTTTTAACTGAGTGAATCATAACAAGTCATGTCCTTTTCCTTTAATATTATTTCTAGCAGTAAGATAAATAGCTTCAAAAATAAATACATGGAAGGATATGCCTAAAATTAGTCTTTGAGAAAAGCTACTGTCTTGCTACCTGAATGTATTGGCCGAAAATGGACTTCAGGTGCACGTATTAACTAAAAAGCAGTGTATTCCATTTCTGAGAGTGTGAGGACATTAAGTAAAATAACTATAGAAAAAAGAAAAAGCATCCAATGATTGGTTCCCGTCGTTCAGAAATTCAGGAGTCATCTACATAAGGCATACAGATATGAAATACGTTCAGATAGAAAATAGTCTTAACTAAAACAACATAGAGTACCAAAAGCTGTCTTTCTTCCTCCCATTGGAGTCAACATTTGAAGGAAAACCTCGTGTGATTCTTCCTCCTTTCCTCCTCCCTCCCTCCATCTTTCCAGAAGCAGCAAATTTATTCAGGGTAATAATAAAGCAGCAAATCTGGACTCCTTTGGACACTCACATAATTCTGCATCAAGTCTGGATGATTTCTTTCGATGCCGTCATCCAGGATGGTGACCACAACGTTCTTTCCAGTGTAACCTCTCTTCCAAGCACCTACTATATTCATATCTGATTGGCAATGGTGGGTGTTATCACTGCAGTGCTGGGGAGAGAAGAGGAGATAAAGATGTTGGATGTTGCAGATTAGTGAGCAGTGTGGGGCTGAGATATTATTCTACTTACATTAACACTACCATTTAAATCAGCACATGAACATATTGATTTGAATAGCAACTATATCAACATCTTCATTTAGACAGAAAATAATTTTAAAAGAATTGCCAAATTAAATGAAAACTGCTAATCCTGCTTATTTCCCTTTCTGATTACTCTTCATGCTAAGCAACAGAAAAGGGAAGCGTCCAGCCATACTGAAGCACTAGAAGCCATGTGTAAAAGAAAGCAACTATTCCTGGCTGTTAAGCATCCTCATTTGAAATGAACATTTGAATTATTTGAAATTTTTCAGAAAAAAAACCCATATGTGACTAAAATTAGACAAATGCCTGTACAGAAATGGTCATGGAAAAAAAAAAAACCTTGCTTTTTGGAGCTTATGTGCTGTATAACTTCTTAACAGAATGTCTGGAAACTAATCCAGATTCATTTCTATCTACAAAAGAAGGCTTTTGGCAGGTTTTGTGCAATATCAGCAGGAGATGAGCAGTGGTAAAGAACCTGTAACCAAAACAACACCCTGAAAAACTTGCAGCTTAGGGTGTCTGAAGAATTGTAGATAGTTAGATTGAGAGCAGCCTGGGGTACAGCTTTCAGAGCAACCAACTCCAGTGTAGTGGAGAAAGTTTAGGGCATATTAAAAATGAAAGCCTCTTCCTTGACATGAATGCACCCAGTTAATGTGAAGAAATCTGGCTTGCCATGGCAATGAGACATGACCCTCAGGTATTCGTATGCCCCATTAGCGACTCTCTAACCCACACGCAGAGCCCTCTCCTATGAACGAGCCCCTTGTCGGCACTGCTTTCCTCCAGCTCCTCCAGGCTCAGACAGAGCAACAGGCAAAAAAATAAAAAAGAGGGGGTGCAGGGAAGGGGAAAAGCAAAGGGTGGGAGGCAGGAAAAAGAAATTAAAAAAGAAATTCGTATCATAGCAACAGTGGCCACATGAGCATACTCCACCTCACTCCCTGCCCCACTGCCTCGTGTACCCACTTCAGCCTCATGTTTTGGCACTCTACAATTTGCAAGGAGTATAAATACATTCAGAGGCATGCACGCCTCCTTGACTTAGTCCATCCCTCTTCTCCTGAATGTAAGCACACTGAAGAACTGTAAGCCATACTGGGTGCAAACTGACATCAGATTATTATGAAATCATAGTTTTCCTCCTCCTTTTCCTCCAGTTTACTGCCCTGTACTGTCATACACAAACCAGAGGATTTAAAAGTGGTCATTTGCTGTTACTAAAGCAAGATTATATTATTAGACACTATATATATGTACACAGTGTAAAGTTTCTCTCATAGCCTTTCCCTTGTGTCTGCAAATATCTGTCTCTCTCTGTCTATCCATCTGCACACAAATGAGCTTGAAGGACTTCAGGGACCAGTTCCAAGGAATGTATAGGGCAGGCTTAATGCTTTTGTTCTGTGTACTGCTTGGAAATGCTCATGCCGCTGGCTTTATGAAATTAATTACAGTCTAAACTTGCCATCTGGACACTGAATGTAATGGCTGTACACATGAGGCTTTCTAATGTACAAACAAGGGGGTTAAAAGTGTGTAATGTTTCCAAGTGCCTTTGCATTTTTCAAAAGTTTTACTAAATTAAGCATCACAAAATACCTGCAAAAGCTATTAATATCATCATTCACATTTTGCTGATGTGAAGACAATGAGACAAAAAGGTGGAAACACCAGCCCCCAGCCACAGAGTAAACTCAAGAGAGAGCGGCAATGGGCAATCAGGATGCCCGGCTCTGACCTCCAGTCAAATTTACTGGGCCATTACACTGCCCCTTTATCCCCTTCTCCGAAATGCCAGATGACCCTTTGGCTGCTTTGCTGACTGTCTTGTCCTCTCATTCTAGGAGATGAGCCTGTTGTTTTGCTCCCATGCCCATCAAAACACTCAGGCTGAGCAAGCATATGGGTTTTTAAACCCCATTCCCTTGCAAGCTCCTTGGCTTTCCACCAGAAGATCACTGCTTTTTCCCTTAATGATGTTGGCACGGTCAGTTGCCCTCACTTACCTTTCCTGAACTTCTGCTTCTGTGAGAGTGGCTGAAGTGGGCTGCTTTGTTACATGCATGTAGACAAACACAAGACAAGAGACATCTCTTGGTTTACTGTGTGCTCTGACGATTCTCTCGAGAGATGTGCCAGGTCAAATTGATGCTCAAATTATCCCACTCTGCCCCAAGACTGGGCAGAAAGCTAGTCTAAACAAAATCTTTCTGCATAAAAGAAATTCCAGGGGTAAAGCAGGCATAACTGCGTGCCCACTTAAAACTCTGGATCACAGCGTGTGTAACATATGGATACAAAATGCAAAGGCAGCAAAGAAGCATCCAAGTGGGTGTAGTTCAACAGAAGCTGAAGGGTTCAGTTCTTATGATTACAATATATAACTTATTCTCAGGTCTTATCAAAAATAGCATCTTTGTTTTCTTTTCACCTGTATTCCTTACTCTTCATCCTCCTCTCAATTCTTTCTCTACACTCTTCTCTCCCTGCTCCTACCCTTGTTCTTTTCTTCCAATACTGTCTTTTACTATTTAAATTCCAGTTTTGTTTGGTTCAACATCTGATCTCAGATTGTCATATATCAGCCACAAACTATACCTTCCCACAGATTAGTGTCTGATTTTCTCCAGATTAATCAAATTGTGTAGTTTTCTCTCAAAGCAGTCGGATTTGGCTTTTATCAGGAACATTTTAAATTTTGGAGAGCAATTACTCTTCAAATACTATATAATATGGTGTAGATATGCTGTTTCACACTGAACAGCATCGCAGATGACATCTATTACTTGGTTTCACTTCAGTCTTTCCTGTCCCTTTAAATTTCTCTCTCCTTCAAAAACATTTCTTGTAAGAAATTTTCTACAACTGGGTTCCATTATAAAATTTTTCTTTAACTGTGTGGTGCTTCTTTACCACCTATCCAAATTACCTTGTCAGCTTCTTAGCAGAGGGCTGTTTTTTAATTAATTTGGAAACACTGTTTCAATTTATACTGTTACTCAAGTAAAAAATAATAAAACATCCATCATGATAATAAAAATAATGTGATTCAGAATGACTAATTTTATATCAGTGGGCAAGTATAGAATTTTATAGTTCATTTTCAATCTATTTTTCCTGTTCTCTCTTTTTAGAGTAAAAACAAACTGTCCTGAAAATGTACTAAAACTGTGTGCTTGCAAGTTTTTATTAGATCTGTTAATCTTTGAACTGTTGTCTTTTGAATTTTAAAGGGAATAGTATAAAATACGTTAGTCTACAGAATTTCCCCCCTCCTCCAAGCAGATAAAGTAATTCAGAAATTTCCTGCATTGGTACCATGACTAGACAACTGCAGTAAGCCAGTACTATTTCAACATATATTGTTTTCAATTATTGCCTGGAGGATACCATCAAAAGGAATAAACAACCTCTCACCCTGTTACACAGAGTAATTTTATTGAGATTTTTAAAAGGCGTTCAAAGGATGATGTTTTTCTTTGGACTGTTTAATTGGAAAATGTTAATGATACCACCATTAGTATTTAATAGAAAACATCTGCAAGGTTGAGAGACTCACAAAGTACACATGGGAAGGAAGAAGGCTATAGTAAGAAAAATTTCAGATATTGAACTTTTCTCATACTTGAAATTCAATGCTTATGAGCATAAAGAGACAAAAGAATCACTTAGACATCTTTGGACAGACAATTTGGAAGCCTGCCTTTGTGCAATTAACAAGCAGACATAACATTAGAAAGGTTTTCTGTTTTGATGTTTCCATGATGCTTTCAGTATCAGACGTTGGCCTGGATTCTCTTGGCTATTTTGTGAAATTCTCTCTAAAAAGTAGCTTATAAGCATTATCATTATCTTAATGTTTCTCGTCTGCTGCACTAATTTTTGTGATCAGAGGCTTGGTGTATCCAGTTACGGAACAATAACAAAATCAAACAGTTAAACTGAGAAATCAAGAATCGTATCAATAGTGAAAATCCTTTGGAATTCCAGCTATTAAAATCAAATTAAAAGAACAATGACTATAAAATTCTGTTCTGTCTTTTGCAATGGCTCTTAGTCTATACAAACAGAGGAGAAACATAAGTTTCTTATCCTGTGACACGGAGTCTCTCAGAAAGGGCATACTGTGCCCTCTCTAAGTCTTTGTGAGGTACCTTGCATTGGTTTCCTGTAGTTTGTGACTTAGGAGTTCTTTGACAAGATTTTGTCAATATCTAAGGGGATATAGAGAAACACAAGATGATAATCAGAATGACACAATTTAGACCAATTGTGAGTTGGCAGGTCTTGGATCTCGTTTAGTGGAACATTACATATGCTTCTGATCCCAGGAAAGCACTGAAATGCTACTTCCCAGTCAGAGATTAGAAAAGATAGACTCTTAGTACTGGGAAGAAGAAGAAGAAGAAGAAGAAGAAGAAGAAGAAGAAGAAGAAGGGCAAGGACAAGAGCAAGAGCAAGAGCAAGAACAAGAACAAGAACAGGAGGAGGAGGAACAGGAACAAGAACAAGAACAAGAACAAGAACAAGAACAAGAACAAGAACAAGAACAAGAACAAGAACAAGAACAAGAACAAGGGCAAGGACAAGGGCAAGGACAAGGGCAAGGACAAGAGCAACCACAAGGGCAAGGACAAGAGCAAGAACAAGAACAAGAACAAGATGACAGTCTTTCTGGTTTCATTAGAGTAGTAATTAAATGGTCTTTGGCACAGATGGAAGCAAGCAGACTACAGTCACATTCTCTACATCAGGGGGTTCTGTCAGCTACTAACCTGGAAGCATGGAGAGGAAAGGAGAAGTTGCACAAGATTGCACATAGGGGAAGAAGGACAGTCAAGGGCCTAGACACAAGCAGAGAGAAGGGGAACACACAGGGCCAAGGAATGGACCCTGGTATTTTGTGGAGCTATTAGAAAAAAGAGACCATCTACCTGTTCTGTGAAGGGAATGTAATGTGGGGCATTTGGCACTTTTAGCTGGTCCAGGAAAATGCACAGGCAGCAAAGTTTATCAGCTTTTATAGTAGAGTAGACATCCTGATGCTTTCTGAGGTACAGTTTCGGGCAGTGTTCTAAATTAAAACTTGCCAAATATTCTCACTTTTTCCTGCAAAAAGGAGAAATAATCTCTTTTCTTTATGCTCTTGATGTGATCCAATTTTAAAGTGGAATGAAAGAAGTAGGTAGGGAGGTAATCAGTAGAGTTGGAAAGGCAGGCTCCTTATTAAAACAGCTCATGTAATGTAATAGAAATCATGACAACAGGCTTTAAAAAGCATCATAACCTGTAAAGCTAATGTGATCTACTGAAATTATTTTCTAGCTTGTCTAGAGTAAGCACTTCAAAGCTACATTTTCTAGGAAGACTATTAAAATAATGTTTCTTTTTAAAAGTATTTCTCACTTTTTTTATTCTTCCATCACAAGAAACAGAAGGTAAAAGAAGGATTTTTAGAAGAAGCTGTACTTGCAGATTTTTTTTTTATTTTTCTCAGACATAACTTGATATTTAGCGCATGATACACAACAACTGCTAACTGCATAGGAAATTATTTTCTTCTGAGTTTCATCTTTAAATAATTTCTGAATATTGCTGCACACAGTATTTTTAAGCTCTAGCAGGAGCAGGCAGATAATACATAGTCTGATTCATCTCAAACACAAGATTTTTTTGCATTAAATACTACCCGACTTCTGGAGTCACGCTTTACTGAATTGCTACCTTTTTTTTATCTCTGTCTGTATCAAGAGAATATTTCAAGAGTGTAACCACATTAAATATTTAACACCAATTTATTGCCTGTGCAGCTTCAGAAGGTTTAGTTAATTTACTTTAGAGATTAATTTGGTTCCTAAGCTTTATTGATTCTTTAAGTTAACAAACAAAAATACACTTAGAGGCCAATAAGAACAATAACAGACATACATTATTTTATGCCTGTTTAAGCAATGAAAGAGAACAGGAAATCAATATAAAAGGGCTTCTTGTATTCATAGGAGTATCTGATGGCTATAGTGAGACAAGAATAATTTACAAGACTATATTTATGGGGTTTTGCAGTGAAAAATAAAGAGCTCATAAATCTTATTCTTTGGCTGTGATTACATTGCTATTCTTTCCAAAAATAGAATAATTCATAATGTGTTAAATTTGTATTCAAGACAATTCCATCACTTTTCCATCACTGGCACTTTTTTTAAAGTCAACACTGATAGTTTTTCTGTAACCTGTGTGCTGGCTTAAACATGAGTTAATTCAGGGAAGTCCTGTATGTCCATGTTGCACAGGCTGACGACAGCGCAGCCTTGTTTGGAGCAGGAAAACCTTCCCCTTCTGGGTCTGCAGACAGCAAAGTTTCTCCCCCAGCTGCAAGTTCTGGAACTTGCAGAGGCACAGAAATAATCTGCCTCTGATATCACCTCTTCTTTCTACATGGGGCATGACCTGCAGCTCCATTAGGATGTCTGCCTTTAGTCGTATTTCTTTCCCATGTGGCAGCAACATGAGAGACTCCTTCAAGGCAAAGAGAGAAATGTCGCTAAAAATGCCTTATGGTCATGGTGCATGTTCTGTCACCTCCACTAAGAGGCAAATATGAAAAGTGGCATTCACAAAAACCGCAAAAGGTCCACCACATCATCCCAAAGAGCAAAAATACATGTATGTACAGAAAGAAATGAAAGAAGAAAAAGAAGAAAAAGAAGGAGAAGGAGAAGAAGAAGGAGGAGAAGGAGGAGAAGGAGGAGGAGAAGGAGGAGAGGAGGAGGAGGAGGAGGAGGAGGAGGAGGATGAGGAGGAGAAGAAGGAGAAGGAGAAGGAGAAGGAGAAGGAGAAGGAGAAGGAGAAGGAGAAGGAGAAGGAGAAGAAGGAGAAGGAGAAGGAGAAGGAGAAGAAGAAGAAGAAGGAGAAGAAAGAGAAGGAGAAGAAGGAGAAGAAGGAGAAGAAGGAGAAGAAGAAGAAGAAGAAGAAGAAGAAGAAGAAGAAGAAGAAGAAGAAGAAAAGAAGAAGAAGAAGAGGAAGAAATTGTGAATAAAGGCAGCTAGAATGTGTCTATTTTACCCTGGATGCAAAAATCATTCATATGAATGGCATATTACAGACATGGTGGATCTTGTTTATCCTTGAATCATTGCTCACATATTGAGAGATATGTGTCAATGTATGGACAGATTTCTCCCTGGGAAGTGTTGGGAGAAATATAAGAACCTAATGCAGAACATCTTGGGGAATTGGTAAAGGACAGAGAGGGGAGAAAAGAAATAATTCCCACAGCCTGTGCCTACTGCTGAGAAATGCAGGAAGGAAAGAAGCCTGCATGGAAATATAGCTCTGTATGTGGCTGTATTCTGTCAAGATGACTGTGTGGTGACTGTTAGTACTGTTGCTGCTGCTACTACTGATACTACCACTACTACACAAATAGCCTACTTAGAAAGAAAAGGCCAACAAGCAGATCAAAAGTTAATGCATTTTTACCTGCCTGAAGTCCTGCCTAGAAAAAAAAAGTAAGGCAATTCCTTTATTAATTTGAGAGAACATGTGAAAAGAACAGCTGTGCCCTGGCCTCAGCCGAGCACCATCGACCTGGGGGATCCAGTATTCATGAAGGATGAGTAAGTCCTTAGAGAGACAATTCTTTCCATGCTACCATTTATTGTGGCCTTTGCATCATATTTTTATGCGACCTCCTCTAAGTCTGACAAAAGAAAGAAAAATAGGGCAGTTTTACGGAAAGTCCCAAGACGCCCTTTTTTTTTATGTGTCAGTTCATGGAGTCGCAGTTACCTAGTAAGACCAAGTTTCTCCCTCTCTGTCTCAAGCTAAACTTGATGTTTTCATTATTTCTAAGATAACAATTAAACAGAGACATGGTAAGCCTTGCTTTAAAATAGTTTTCCTAAGTTTCTAAGGATTCTTTCCACACCACTATAGACAGGCTCTTCACAATTTACTCTTAAAGCTGTTTTCAAGTCAAAGACCATTACCTCTATCTCAAGTTGTTAAGAAGCATGGGTGAGGAAGGTGGTTTTATTTAGACTTTGTGTGAACATATGTGACAGAATCAAACTAACCACATGGAGAGAAGGCCCTGAGCAGATGGCTTCAATTAATCATTAACCTTCCCAGAGACTGATGAGAGTGGGAGGAGCCCGGGGCTTTTACAAACCCACTTCCCTCCCCTTCCCCTCTCTTTTCATTTTACAGGGAAAAGAGAAAAGTGATGCTTAAGAAGGATATGCTGTTACGGGAATGCTGGGGGTGGGGGATAAGCAGTGAGCTGATTTAGGATGGACCAGGAAACTTGTTTTTCTAAGAATGTTTTGAACTTGTAGGAATGAGAGGACTTGTGAGGAAACAGATGAAGAGATGTTGGCTCTGAATGCTCTGCACTCCTGCAGTCCTTTTTTCTCTATTTTGTGTTGTGGTCTGCTCCCTCTGATCCATGAGGCAATAGCTTGGTGACATCTGGTGTTAATGGTGGGATGTCCTGGGGGAAGGAGGGAGAGAGGGAAATGAGCAGGAGAGATGTGAGGCAACAGGACTTGTTCAGGAGGCTGAAGGAAAGATACACGTCCCTACTCTTCCTCAAGGGACAAAGTGGGTAGGAAAAGCATGGCATATGATGACAACCCCATATTCTACTATTAGTAATAGAGAAGGAGTTTTTCCCTGTTTTCTTGTAAGCATGTGGAGTTCCTGAGGCTGGAACTGTTTCACAGTGCCTCTACTTCAGCAATAAACATCTATGCTACTC
The DNA here is from genome assembly GCA_008921705.1 of Burhinus oedicnemus. Taxonomy (NCBI): domain Eukaryota; kingdom Metazoa; phylum Chordata; class Aves; order Charadriiformes; family Burhinidae; genus Burhinus; species Burhinus oedicnemus. Next base: position 787,600 of record VFFE01008071.1, read on the forward strand.
GATACCTAGAAGCCCTTTCCCGAAGAACCATAAAAAACCATCAGGTTATTGTACCCTTGGTTCCATTATTTGCTTGGTTGGTATGTCAGAGGAGATTATAACTTGCCAGAGGACAAACTTTAAGCTCATGAAACTATTCTCTTGAGACAGAAGTATAAAAATCACTCCATACCCTCCTTAGACAGCCTTACAGAAATGTTTAATCTAACACTGAAATGCATGCTGTGAAAATTCATTAACAGTACTGGATCAGACTAAGATGAATGGTTGCTATTTTAGTTTGCCTATAGGGAAGTAAGTGCCCTAGGCACCAATGGGCTTTTCACCATTTGAATGTGCTATGGTTGATGAATGCAAGGCCCACTGTGTATTGTAAGAGAAACCTGGGAAGATAAGGCCAAACCACTAGAGGGAGTGGCTAGTTATATTTTGCAGATGAGATCATCTGGCAGAAATGAGAGAACTAGCCCTGAGAAATCTAGAGAGGCCTGGAAAGGAAAAGGAAAGGCTATTCAAGAACAAAACAAAACAAAAGTTTTGCATAAGGCAAAAAAGTACCACACAGTTAATCTTGTTACTGTTTCAGGAAAATTAACTCTGTTGATTAAATGTTAAAGTCCTTCTGCAATGCTGAAGAAGGTTAGTCCAAAGACATATGACCCAGCTGTACATGAAAGACTGTGCAAAATAGCCAATGAATGTAAAAATGTTGTGAAAATTGCAAAAGGTCTTAAAGGAAATCTCAGTAGACTGTCAGGATTCAAGCTATCTCAGAAAATATAGATATTGCAGAAAGGTTCTGGAGAAGTCCAATATATTTGCAAACAATGTTTTTATGGAGAACTGGACACAGACCAATGTCTATGGAGCTTTCCAGTAACAGGACTTTAAGGGACTTGAGGAGCTGCTTCTAAACTAAACCGCCGACTTTATCATTAAAGGCACCCAGATTGTGTTGACTGCAGCAGTACTATGAAGGAACTTCCCCCAGTTGCAAATAAAGTAACTTAATATGTGGAACTGATCTAAGAACATAATTTGATCTGGTAGTAGAGGAATGTATTCCTGTAGACAGACAGAATATACAACCTCAGTGTAAACACCTTTTATGCACATCAAAGACTCAAAAATGTAATTTGTCTAACTGAAACTAGGAGGAAAATCAAATTCATGACTGTCAGGCGTGTAGGGCAGTCTCAACTTTGAAATAATACCCATTAATGATAACTGCCTTAGCATTTGCAGATATCTTAAAAAAACCAGGAAATCAGCAGATGAAACACCCAGAGAAAGTACTAAAGAAAGCTATGATCAGAGCGTTGTCAGAACGGAAAATTATACACAATGAGAAGTAAACTAAAGGTAAGAGTTCTTAATTTTATGATTGTTGACAAGTCCTCTGTGTCCACTGCTTTTCCTGGTACTACAGCTACAAAATACTCTTCGTGGCTCCTCTTCTCTGTGGTCTGCATTCTTCGTTGTCATTCCCACTGTCTCTATCCATCACTTCTGTGATTCCTGTCAGTTGACCTTCTGACCGTCAGCTTTCTCCATTTTCAAATCTCAGCTGTAAATGGATCTTCTTTTCCCTGTTTGTTTTGTTTCTCCTAGTGGCTCTCCTGTTTAACTGAAAATACTATTTTAACATGAATGTGTGCCAAAAATACATTGCAAAGCAAAAAAGGGTCTTACAAGGAAAAGAGGGGGATTCACAGGGAAATGTAATGTACCTCCAGTAAACTAATTGTTTTTTTTCAACTGTTATGTTCTACCATGGAAATACATGAGGCAGTTACAAAAACAGTTTTATTTACTTAAAAACTGTAATGAGATCTTTGGATCCACTAGAGACATAGTATGAATCTGTAAGCACTTAATAACATAGCCACTCATAAGGAAGCTAACAGAGGATTTGACATGTCAGTTTGTACTTTGAAACCATTACGATGGATATATAGTTATACTCATTTTGTTTAAGGAAACATTACTGAGCATGTGTAATTATTAAGTCTCAAATCTTAAGAGGCTACAATGCTTCCTTGTAGTTCAGAGAAGTTGAAATTATATTCTCCTATAGCACAGTCTCAAATCTGATGACACAGAAATTAGTGGAGTGGGAAGTCAGGATGGCAATAGAGACAGAGTGATCTGGATCATTTATGAAGGTGAACCTATTTAAGCGGTGTGTTTGTAATATAATTTTTTATGAAATCATACATAAAATTATGCACATAGGACTGCGAGTGCAAGGCATGAAATGAAAGAGTCCAGAAACACAGTAAGGGTGAAAAGGATTTAAGACATAAGTCAGACAGTCACCTACAACTTCAAGAACATGCTCTATGAAGCCATGTATTATTCTTTGGTAGTTAAGCACTGGGATAGCAATAAAAGTGGGTTAACAAACTTTTTTTAGTGATGGCAATGGTACTGTTCCTGGAATGATATGTGCATGTGCCTAGTATTGACGTTTCAAAAAGGATGCTCTTGGAAAATGAGCAATGAGTCTTTGCTGCTTGTTTTCTGAACCAAGTGCTGGAAACACAATTTATAGTGATTCTTAACAAGCTCGAAGAATTTATTTTATCTAAGAGACGGTGAAGACATGACTTGATTGCAGCATGCAAGTAACTCAACACAGATGGTACTTTTGAAGAGGGAACATCAGTAGAGAATGGCCTAAAAAGGTAAGTACAGAGCAAGATAAACATGCAGCTACAAGGTGTAAGATTTTAACAGTTGATCATTAAGACAATGCTCTTATAGATGTGACTCTTTTACAAATCCGATCTTTTATCTAATATATGTATGTCTTACTGAAAACCTGCTGCAGCTTAATTAGAAATTCTGTGCTTGTGATTGCAGATTACCAGTTGTACTGATTGCTGGTCAAATGAAATGATCATAAAATCCTCTGCCCTATCTGTGAATCAACCAATGGAGTTCAGATCCTGATGCTGGTTTCTGTGAGACTAAAGCAGCTCTGTGTCAGGAACTCCACAGAAGCCCCAGTAAGAAGTACAATCTGGGTGAAATAAACTTTTTCTGCCATTTAGCTGCTTTCAAATACTTTGTGAGGGAGTTTCGGTGTCTGCAGTTAGGTGTTGCTTTAAATATAACCGTATCCTGAACAACTCCACTCTAAATACACACAGAAAGATTAATTACTATGACTAAAACTCAATTAAATATGCAAAACAATAATGTCAAAAGGGAATTGACATGAAACATTCAAATGAGATAATGTTTTAAATTTTTTTCCTCTTTGACCTTTACATTTAGGAGTGGGTGACAAAAATTTTTGAAAAAAAAATTTTTTATTACTTCTGGATCAATATGTAGAAATTTTAATTGACGAGCATCTCTGCACACACGTATGGATTGTTTTAAAATAGAAAAATACGAGTTTATGTGTATGCTCTCTTAATTGTATGAAAGATAAAGATCTTTCAAGGAAAAAAGGTTTCTAAGAAAAGTAAGAAGACAGTTGGTTTTGTTATTATAACCTTGGCACTGTAAAAAATAAATAAGGCTTTTGTATTGATTCAATGGAAGATCCATTTCAGAGTCTTGTTACAGACACCCTGGTCAATTCCTGTATAGATCTAGGGCTTGACATAATAAAATCCACAAAACCAACTAAAAAGTAATCACAATGTAACAGGCTGATTTAAACACAAAGTCTGGGCCAGTTAGCAGCCCAAAAGACTTGTTGGTTTGGAGGACACTGAAATAATCAACAAAACTTTTAAGTACATGCTTAAGTTTAGGAATATGCTTAAATCTATCCTTGATCTGCAAAGCATTCAGGTGGATGCCTAATTCCAGTGAGATGCATGAGACCTGCTCACCTGCCTGTGTACTTTGTTGCACTGCATCTCATTAACCACACCATTGCAAGCAGCCACTTTATTATTAATTAATTATTAATTAATTATTTTTTTTCCTGTTCAGCCACTTTCTCTCCGTTAACCTAGCATCCTTTAACTTATGGATGCCAGGATTTAACGTGGATACAAAGGGCAAAACAAGAATCTAGGTGAGAACTTTTCAATTCACAATAAATGTTTTGTTTGATTGCTCTGTATTTTCCTTCGTGCCTCTCTCCCAAAACCAACACATGAATCAAATGAACAACTTGATGCAGCGTGACTATAACCACAGGGTTGCTACAGAAAGGAGAAATGGGCAAAACCTGCTTAATGCTGTCATTGCATGCTTTACTTTTAATTTGAACTTTCCTATTTGAATCAATTTCCTATTAGCATCCCTATTCTCAACTGCCTAGAAGAAAAACGGTGATGACTTAGAATTTTTATTTTTTTTTAATTTAAACACATATACAGACATGTAAACTGCTCCTGTCCTTCCCCATACAATATAACTGCATCAGGAGATCCCTGCTTCTTAGTGCCTGCCTGGAGGCAACACGGGGTCATAACCTCTGTTTCATTCACAGTCACACTCATACGTACAACTTCTACCTGCTAAGTGGCAAAAAGAGATGAATGGCTCAGCCTTAGGTTTATTTTTCCTATTAGACTGTGGGATAAATCTTGTGTGTGAGTCTTTCAAATGTTGAGACAGTCTAAGAGTTTTTCCTAGTAATAAACTAAGCTTACAAAGTGGTTTTGGCGACCCTTGTAGATTCTTTCAATGTGAATATCTACTGAATTAGTCCTCAGAATGTTTCAGTGGTAATAGTTTACACAATGTATAATATGGTCTCAGGCTATCGGCATGTTTTAAGTGCCAAATAAGATCAAAGCTGCTTCACACAGTATGTTCAATACTTGAAACTTTTGAATACTGGAGAAGCAGCAGCAGCCAGCCATAGTGAATGCAGACCATGCACCCAATGTGAGTAGGCTTAAAAGATTTCAGAATTTTGTTCTCTCTCACTGGTCAGTATCATGCAACTTCCCTGTTAAACGAAAAATAGGTTAATGTTATCGTGTGTTTGGGCAAACATTTTCAAAGGACAGAAATAAAACAGAAGAGTGCTTTCACTTTCACAATACTTTTATGCTCTTATGTAGTAGTTCATTGCCAATATGAAGTGGGAGCAGATAGAAACTCCAGGAGACAATGTTTTAAAAAGTAAAAGCATGTGTGGGTAGCAAGTACACCTAATAATGAAATAAAAACTAAGAGCATAGACGCTCTAAACTGAGTGTCAATATCCTCAAGAAAGCTGAACCAATCTAACTTCTCAGTGTTTTCAGAAAAGTTAATCCTGCTCCCTCTTCCCTCATTTTTTTTGTCTCTCTGTTCAGGTAGTCATAAGAGATGACGCAAGGGATGGGGACAGGATTGTAGAGCTGGGGGCAAAGATATTGTAGGTCATAGGATGTGACACAGAGAGCCTCGAGCTTGTCGTTGGTGTCTTGGGAAACTTCATCATCAGACAAGGCCTCTGAGGAAGTCTCAAGACACAAATTCAGTGGACTACAAGAATTCAGGGATTGTTTCCAGAACCATGTTTTCTGTAAGCAAGGCCAACTCCTTACCAAGATGAAAAGGCAGTAAAACTTTCTAAGTAGGCTGTATTAATTCCTCTATCCTGGTTTCAGTTCATGTAGACGGAGACTTAATTAGTCAAAGATATATAGATTTCAGTGTTTCAGCAGCTGGGATCATATAAAACCCATTCAGACACTGCATCTGAAAACTTGCACTTAACAAACTTCCTTCAACAGCCCACTCTGCAGCCCACTGGCCTGCAGCCAGACCAGGAGATTTATAAGGAAAAAACCAAGTCAGATTCAACCTCCTGTTAAATCAGGAGGTTCAACATTAAACCTGGATGTGGAAGAGTACATGGAAGTTGAACAAAGGATAAGTTATTCAACCTCTTTGTAACTTCAGAAACAATTTTTCTTTGCTTAACTTGCCTTTATTTTTTTCTAAACGGGATTTCTGGCTCCCAAATGTAATCTTGTAACCAGGAGTTAAAAAAAACCAAAACACTATCTCCCAAGCAGTAGTTTACTGTTAATTAATAAACTGTCTTATCCGAAAGACACAAAAGAGGAAAACCCCACTATATACTTAATGATTTGTCTCTCATGTAAATTTATATCTGCATCTCCTTAGGCTTCTGTGCTTATACTAATTGGGTTTAATATAGTTTTTAATTGTTTTCAAAACTGAAAATAATTTGCTTTGTTCTGTTAGGAATTCACATAAAAGTAGATAAAGACAGGGCAATTTTATGCTTAAATGGCATGCTACTCATGGATTAGTGGACTCTAATGCAATAGAAGGGTAAGACAAAAGTGGTATCAATACTGTAAAAGATTCACACTTGCACCTGTTGGGGCTGTCCGAGGGTCTTCCCTACCACACACTTCCCTCCTCTGACCACCACGCATGTCTGCTTTTTGCTGGAAATGAGTTTATTTTGAAATAGCCAGTTTTTAATTTTTTTGCAGAATTTATAACCTCCACAGCAAAAGAGCAAGCACAGATGTTGCCTGTATTGCTGCACACCTTAGAACTGGCATATTTTCCAAAAAGCCCTAGTGCCTCTCTTTGAGGAGACTTGGGGTCTTGTGCTGACAGGGTCTCCTGTACTCAATGACTGAGTTCAAAATGATCACTTAATTGATTTAGGCTAATTTTAATCAAAACTGTATTTAAAAGTCAGACAGATGTGCAAACACTTGCTGGACTTCTCTCCAAAATGGCACTAATAGAGTTTGCTATACTTTTAGTCTCCTCTGCTATTTGTTTCTCATTTGGCTAGAAGAAAATCCTCTTCACAGGGCTTGAGCAGCAGATGTAACTCGCAGCAGAGATTTCATGACATTTAAAGTAGCTACAAGCAATGCCAAGGATGACCTGCATATAATGCAGTGGCGTACAACACAGTTTATTGAAGTCTCCATCCTCGCTGTATTTGCTTCTTTTGTTGGTTTGGCTTTGGTTTATTTCATGGTGCTCTCATGCAATAAAAAACACAACTACAAGAAGTGCATGCAATAACCAAACCATGTTACAAAATATGCAAAACACTTAAAAGCCTGACATGCCACCTCAGAAAGAACAATGATATGGCTTCCACTGCACAGATGGAGAGAGAGAGAGAACAATTCTTGGGAGGGCAATAAAAAGAGAATGAGGTTTTTCCTTAGCTCCCAATGCCTGGCATAGGTGGGTTGGAAATATATTTTTAGGAGGTCGTAAAGGATGGAGACATATATTCATTGCTGTGCTGTTAGCATGTGACAGGTGAAATTCTGTCCCGAATTCTGCCTCCCCTGTACCCGGGCTTGCACTTGGATCCCCTGTGGCCTCTTCTCCTCCCTCTGCCTCTCTCCAGCCCGTCCCATCAGGCACCTGTCACTCCTTCCTTTGTCCCTGCTGTCTCCTTCCACAGCCCCACTCGCCTTAGCCGACCTCATTAAGGGCCAGGGCAGGCACGTAAAATCCTTTTCTCTGCTCTGCCCCTCGCACTTGGATTTGGAAGAGAGGCGCAAGATAAGCCAACTCCCCACAGATCTCAGCAGCAGCATAAGGGAGGCAACTGGCCTGTCTAACTCTTCACCTCCACCTTATTTCATGGCTACAGGACCTTAGGAGACTCACATTACTCACTGCTGATAAAGGCCTATTAGCCCCATTCTGGCTGTCATCCAGAGTCAACAATACCGTGTCAGAGCACGAGTGTCTGTCCCTCCCTGTGAAGGCTAGTATAGCTCACCTGGGAGCTCACAAATATAACTGGAGAGCACTATGTAGCATACCGGAGGAGTTTTCTGAAGAAACAAAGTAGGCTGGGTTCACCAGACCCTTCGATGAAACTCAAAGCAGTGCTGACTTCACGGTCCTCACTGAAAGTGCAAAGTAAGCAATTTTTCCTGGGTTTTGGTTTCAGCATCAGAGCTCAAGGCAGCCAGCCCTAGATACAACTAATTCAGATCTCATCAGTCTGCATGGACTGCTTTGAATTGCAGTATAAATTATATTTCATCTGTCTATACCAGAAATATTACAGTACAAAATAAAAGGATGACTGATAAATATTGGCTGATGAGTTAAGCTTCTCAGCAAGTCTTTTATCTTCAACGGCTTTCCAAAAATCTCAGTAGCGTAACACTACATCTATAATTGTGTAACAGTATTATATATCTGCCTCATCCAAGTAATTCACCAAGTATTATTCACCAAGTAATTTGTAAACGTTAGTTTCCACTTTGGCTCAGTCACCTGGTTTTATTGTGCACTGCTGGCACTGCTATAATCCCTTTCCACCTTGAAACCCCTGAAACACTATGCATTTGTGCATCTGCTTACCCTTTCAGTCCAGTCTTGGAAATCATGAATGCTCTTCCAAAAGCACCCAGAGCTAAGTCATAATATAAGCAGTTGGAGAAACAGCACAGACAGGACTTGTATCTTTTGTTAAGTTTACAGATTTCTATTAAGAGTATCTTTTCAGAAGTTTTGTAAGAAAATTTGACTTTTTCAGCAACTGAAGTGCATTATATTTACCTAATACGGTTTTCTTATTTTTAAAAAGACTATGTAAATTATACTGCCTTATAGTCCTTTTCCATTATATTGCTGCCTCTCAGAGAAAACTAGCAGACAATGCAGCTTTACAAAGCCCTTCTTTTGGGTTCCAAACAGAAGACTGTGAAGTCATCTGCTTTTAGCATTCCTCCAGATGCATTTTGTCTTCCACTTACTCTCCCAAAGCATGGTTTATGTCTAGAAAGAAGGAATAACAAGGAATAAATGTGAAGAGAAAATAAGAAAGGTTGAGAAAAGGAAAGAGATTCTGAAAAAGGAAAATAATTTTCACTAGAGGAAGTACTTTGTTTGTAGAGATCAACAGCAAAAACAGACCTTAAAATTATTTAAGAGAGAAGATGAGCTGACATCACTGTGGACCTAAGATACACGTAAAACAAAATAGAGGTTTTACTTCAATGAGGCTTTGAATTATAATTTATGTTGGGGTGGGCAGCAATGACATATAAAAGACAGGGTTTTTTTTTGGCTTAGATATGTAATAGCTGGTGTCCTTCTTCCTCCATTCCAAGCAGCTTATGAATTTGACTATCTCGCCCATTTTCTAGCTGAGAAGATGACAGGAACTTCCCATGTTCCACTTCTTGATGTGGTTTACAACTTTAGTGATATTGTCAGCTATTTCCTTATGTTCTCAGGTAAGTCAGACTGCCATAAAAATTTTCAGGATGACCCCCAACTACGCATTTTAGAGACCCTGGCTAACTTCTTCTCCGAGTATAACACCATTTTTAAAGTTATAGTATTTGTTTTTGCGGGTAGCTCCGTTATTTTATGCTGTAGTTTCTCAGAGGAATACCACCTCACCCCAGTGATTTACTGCAATGGAAGTTCCAGCATTCCCCTGTTTCTCTCTGACAGTGCCATACCTTCTACAGCTATGAGGAGTAACCTCTGGATCCACATTTCCTCCTTCTCTGATGAAGTGGCACCCAGTGATGAGAGAACACTTGACTTACACACTTTAGCTATCACATTTATTTTGAGTTGCTCTAACAGAACAGTGCCTCTCCCTCCAGCCTCACATCTCAAAACATCATACCCCTCCAGTAAATTCTCAGTCCCACAGAAATACCTTATTACATGTTCAATTCCTGCCCACCAGTAACTAGGCCCTGCAGAGTGGGAAGAACCAGGTAAAAAGTGGAAATTTCTCCAAATTAGAGAATCCTGTCAGCACTAGCAATTATTATTAACAATAGAAGGGATGACAACAGTACTGGAGAGGATTATCCTTGATCAGTGTTAAAAAAGACTTGTGCCTGTCTGAACGGACTGCAAAGATGTAGTCAGTGTCTTTGTAGTCTAACAATGGTTTGTTAGGAAATAAACAGCGGCTAAATTCATTTCTTGTAGTTATATTCTATTTTTAAAAATATGTGATGGAGCCCAGCATCACAGCAGAGCTAGATTACAGCTGCAGAAAGATGTGCTTGTGTGCCTGTGTGATTCCAGTTTCAGCTGACCACTACAAAGCTCTTCTGAAGTGGGGAGCAAAAAGAACTGGTCAGCAAGGAGAGTCTTGTGACTGAAGTCTATTAAAGCCAAAGTTAGTTATATTAATCACATCTTTGCGTATATTTTTAGGTTTTTTATATTTACCTCCTCCGTTTTTTATGACCATTTTTTCACGCAGGCAAGATGAGGAAACTCATTAAACAAACTTGCAGGTACAGTGAAATTGACTAGGCACAAAGTCCCCTTAGTCATTCCAAAGACACTGTTTGTTGTTTTTACAAGTTAAGTAAAACAGTTTCAGATAGCAGTAGGGCTTCTGGGTTGACTTCGACCTCTTTCAGTTATGCAAACTGGTTGTATATAGTTCATCCAGTTATTGACAAACAGGTTATTTTGTCAACATCAATGAAAAAGAAGAAATTTATTAGATATAACCCGCTGATACAAACATAGCTGAGCTCTGGGGATGGCATACGGGACTTAGCTCCCTTCTGACTCAAAATTTGGAAAGGGATGTTAACTAGGGACCTTCTTTCCCTTTGATTTTACTTCTTTGATATCAGCTGATTCTGAGCAAGCTGGACCCAATTCTGTAGGTCAGCTTCAAATAAGAGTTGAACATGTGAAGTTTCACGTGTTACTTAATCTATAAAAATATTCTATCTTACTCTTAAGCACAGATGCCTTGGGATTGAGAGGTCCTGATAAAGCAGTTGGGTTTTTTCCAACTTTCCTTGTTTTGAGGGAGGGAAGGCACAAGAAAATCGCCTTTTCCTTGTTATTAGAAAGCATGAGAAGCTGTAATTTCTCAATAGATAATCACCTGGTAATGAAAAGTACAAGTATACTTGTGCAGGTGATGAGTGGCTCTGGAAGCTCTGTCTGCCTCATCTTCCACAGAACCATAAGGTGCTAAATAACTATATTCCTCCTATCTCTGCTCTTTCTAGGAGTGTATTCAGAATAAATGGAGAAAAACAGACCTTTAATTTGTTCACAATATAGTTCTTGATTGATACTTTTAAACTTTGTGATGGCCCAAATGAGAAAGAATGCCTGAATCCCCCTCATAACCTCTTGCCATGGATATCGCACAAACAAAAATGTATTATTTCTAGCCCAGACAATTAAAATTACAAGGAGTGGTACTCGCAAAGAAAAAGCTGGGGGAGGAAAAACATCAATCAGATATTGCTTGACAAAGTCTTTGAATAAAATGACTTGTGTCAACAAATCTGAACTACATTTACCATCCTGTTAGAGATTATACCAGTTCAATGGCCAAAGGTATCAGTCTTAACCCACAAGGAAGTTACTTATTAATCCAAATGCAAACCTGTACATGATAATACCTTATTACTTTCTCAATAACACATCTGCAGCCAGCAACCTAAAAATCTCTTTCTGACATACCAATGACTGAAACCATTACCTAACCTCAAATTCCCTTTTTCCCTTCAATTTATAAAGGTAAATAAGACTAACAAAAGTAGTTATGGTTGCAATCACAAATACAGTCATATGAGGATATCTGGTAATGATCCAAGTCAGTCCTGAAGTCAACCCATTAATGTTATTCTCTCTGCTGAAATAGCATACGCACTAATATTTTACTGATCACTCTCAACAAAGTATCATCAAACCACTACCACTAAAGATATTGTAAACACAGAGAGTCATTCAGTAGAGGTAAATGCAATCAGTCAGGAACAGCCCCTTCCTAGAGGGTCTGCAAGTGAGGACTTTCCTCCATCGGTATAGAAATGACACTATTCTCAAAGTTGTAACAGACAAACAGCAAAGTCCATTTGCTGCCCTAAGGTGCCTTCTGTATTAGACTGGCAATTGCGGGACAGCTGTGAAGCGGTGTGCCTAGGCAACACAACTGATTTACAAATAGGAGACCGCTACCTTCCTGAAGGTAAGGGTGGCAGAGGGTGGAACAGGCTGCCCAGAGAGGTGGTGGAGTCTCCGTTTCTGGACATATTCAAAATCCGCCTGGACGCCACCCTGTGCAACCTGCTGTAGGTGACCCTGCTCTGGCAGGGGGGTTGGACTAGATGATCTCCAGAGGTCTCTTCCAACCCCTGTGATTCTGTGATTCTGTGAACAAAATTAGAGGCAACTGCTGTAGGCATCTATTATCAGTTTAAAAACACCCCACTAATCTAGTTCCACCAAAAAGCTATGGTGGCACTAAAAACCTTGTAAACAAATCTAGGACCACAACGGAAAAATTACATAAGCTACCCTACACGATATATAGTGGGGTTTTGCTTGACTACCATTACTCTCTTGAAATTTGGCTTCCCTCTTTTTAGTCTAACACAGAGCTGAAAGTCTGTAGCAATAACAGTGGACTACCTAAAGATAAATCACTGTTATTTTCTAGTTTCAATTACAAATCCTGAAATAAAATTTAAAAAAAATGCGAACTGACAGGACACAATATCACGATCTACTGCCATTTATTGGAATCTGTGTGTCACCTTATGCACATATTTATAGGATAGGCAGACTGAATAAACATACATATTAGAGGAGACAGACAAGTATACAAATTTCAATAAACCGGGAAAAAGACCTGCCATGATCCCATGACCCAAAATAATACAGCTGTCACAAACAACTGAAAAGAACTATATTTTGGATAAAAGCTGTTTTCAAAGTGGACAACGAACTGCAAAAAAAAGCCTTAGCTATGTCAACCCAGTCCTATGATAAAACAGACATGAAACAGATAAGGAAAGTTACTGACTGAAAGACATAGATCTCTAATAGCTCAGAAAACATCGAACAATTTTTCCATTGGAAAAGAAGAGTCAATAGTACAGTTCTTTAATAAAAATAAGAGGAATTTTGGAAGTAAAGTTATTACTTAGCCTCTCACTAAAATACAAGAATTTAAGAAACTGAACAGCAAAGCTATTAGACTTTCTGACTGACAACATGCTCATATGATATATCCGTAAAGATAAGGACTTCTGACTCAGTTTACTAATAGAAACTGTTTACTGTTAGTTACAAATTAACTATGACTTTTTTTTGTTCTTCAATGTATGCAACAATGAATTACAAGCCAGAATGAAATTAATAAAAACTTCAAAATATTTTTAAAGCTGTGTTAGGATAACCTTGTTCATTCACTTGAAATAATAAATGAATGCTTTGAAAGTAAAAAAATACCTGAAAAGACAGTATCTGCTTACAGGAAAATAATCTTACATATTGTTGCCAGAAAAGCATATTCTCGTCCCTATCTGAAGCAAATCAATCATCAAGTCATAAAACCTTCTGAGTGTCTTAATGTCAGCAACATAGGTGACATAGTGAGAAAACAACATGTAGGCATTTAGAACTATATCAACAGGACGCTAGAGAAAGAGAGCAAGTCTTTTATCAGCCAAAATGGAGACATGTCATCTGGACTCAATTGCCTACTAAATACAGCTTTTCATTGTACTGGCGGATGAAAAACTGGACATGAGCTGGCAATGTGCACTCGCAGCCCAGAAGGCCAAGCGTATCCTGGGATGCATCAAAAGAAGCGTGGCCAGCAGACTGAAAGTGGTGATTTTCCCCCTCTGTTCCACCCTGATGAGACCCCACCTGGAGTACTGCATCCAGCTCTGGAGCCCTCAATACAGGAAAGACATGGACCTGTTGGGCCAGGTCCAGAGGAGGGCCACAAAAACGATCAGAGGGCTGGAGCATTTCCCCTATGAAGACAGGCTGAGAGAACTGGGGATGTTTAGTCTGGAGAAGAGAAGGCTCTGGGGAGACCTTATTGTGGCCTTTCAATACTGTCGTTCCACCGGATTGGCCCAAACCACGACAAATACTTAAAAGGGACTTAACAACAAAGATCAGGACAGACTTTTTAGTAGGTCCTGTAGTGATAGGACAAGGGCTAATGGTTTTAAACTAAAAGAGCGTAGATTCAGACTAGATATAAGGAAGAAATTTTTTACAACGAGGGTGGTGAAACACAGGCACAGGTTACCCAGAGAGCTGGTAGATGCCCCATCCCTGGAAACATTCAAGGTCAGGTTGGACAGGGCTCTGAGCAACGTGATCCAGTTGAAGATATCCCTGCTCATTACAGGGGTGTTGGAATAGATGACCTTTAAAGGTAATTTCCAACCCAAACCATTCTATGACTCTATGATTTGCACCTTCCTAGGCAAAATGAAGATATTTTTAAAAACACCATGAATGCATAAGTTTCACTCCAGGATTTAACTGTGACTGTCAGGCCAAAAAAAAAAAAAAAAAAACATTGCACAGAAAACATGCAACTAGTGTCAGACAGGAAAGAGCACAAACAATCCATTTATTTCAACAGTGCAATTGTTCATTACTAAAAAGCGTGTAATTACAACACTGAATAGTCAGTGTTCACAGCTCCTTTATCCTGTTTCAGGACAGAAGGCATTTATATCAGACTGATGTTGGAGACAGTAAATTAGGTACATTGAAAACAAGTGTTTTCACTGCTTTCACAACTTGTTGCTAAGTTCCTTCCCTTCTCATTGCTGCAAGTTTATCCTCTAATAAGTAATTCCCAAGACATCTTGCAATAGGAAGCATTCATGAATGAATGCATTAATAAATGTTTCCTATTGCAGGACCCACTGGGAATTCTTTATAATACTTGTAAGGAGTTTACAGACCTTCATTACTTACATAAAAAAACCCAAAATTTGCTTTTTCTAAACATACTATTCTGCCCCTTTTCAAAATATCACAGCCGACAACTGAACACTAGCATGAAACAGAGCCAATGACCCTGTATGTACTTACCATGTACCACATGCTTGGCCACTTGGGATCGTTGAAATAAGTGGATTGGGTACCACCAGGTTTATAATCCCTCTTTATCCTTCTTTTAACCACCTGCTGTTGTATCCACTCCACCTGCCAACCAGGAAAACATATGGAAAGTGTTAGGGTTCCGTGGAGATTATCAAGAAATGTGTGAAATCTTGGGAAGTTTCCCATTACCATAGTCCAAGACATATTTCATGTTAAAGAGTTCATTTTGGCAATGGAAACTCACAGCTCACCTTGGCATACTGTTCACTAAGGAATACGGCCAATTTAGTTAGTGTTACGAGTCTCCCTGAACAACTACTTAAATCCACTGCTAGAAGGACTTCATTGGCTATCATCTTTAGAATGCTATTATTTTATTATTTTTCATTATTAGACTAGTGCTTCTTTTGAATTTATAAAACTAGTTACTTGTACAAAATACAACAGTATATTACAATGAGAAATTAATTACATTTCTGACAGGGTGGGGTGGTTGGGGTTTTTTTGTTTTGGTTTCTTTTTTTAATTTTTATTTAAGTGTTCCTGAAAACAAAAGCATTCAGAAAAATATTCAAATTTTTTTGCTTAATCAATATCACCTTCACCACTTGAAATGAAAAAACAAAATTAAACTGCATTTTTAGCAAAGTGACTCTTTGTCAAGATTCTCTCAGCCAGGCACTCTGGAACTTTATTTTATATTAAGTTCTCCCCAGTGAGAAACAGCTGGGTACTGAGCAACAGGTCAAATTACAACAACAACAAAAAAAGAGCTTGAAACAGGAAAATAAATATAAGGGTTAAAAATCTAATTCTGAAAGTTATATTCTTGTCTGTCTGACACCTCTTCAAAGATTCATGATACATCCAGGAAGGGTGACACCAAAAGTGACATCAACCTTAGAGCAGACAGGACTCTGCAGTTATTTCTGCATTAGCTATTCTAAATGGGAGCTAGTTTCTGTAAATGTAAATAATATAAAATATCCACAGAAAAACTCAAGTTATATTTACACACATCTAGCTTCCTGACAGCTCATATTTCTGCTGAATTGTTTCATGGGATATAACTATAAAAATTCAATTCACCTCTCTTCAAGCAAGACAGCCATTTCCTACTAGCGGCCAACTCTGCACCTTTTATTTGTGCTGTTTATGAATATCTGTGGATGCACACAAACATACAAATATAGAAAAGTCGTTTACTTTCAGCTCACGTATTTCTTTGTCACTTGTCAGAGATGGTATTAATGTTTTCCCTCAGCAGGCGAATCTCTCTACTGTGCATCCACAACTCAGCTTCATATCCTTAGACAGACACAGGTCCATGGACATTAAGAAAAATGTTGCTTGAGATCCATACCATGCCCACCTCTACCATCTCTACCATACCACTCTGGCCTCTACTTCTTGCTCAGATG
The DNA here is from genome assembly GCA_008921705.1 of Burhinus oedicnemus. Classification (NCBI taxonomy): domain Eukaryota; kingdom Metazoa; phylum Chordata; class Aves; order Charadriiformes; family Burhinidae; genus Burhinus; species Burhinus oedicnemus. Next base: position 803,832 of record VFFE01008071.1, read on the forward strand.
AAAACAGAGGAAGACATCCCTGAATTCAGCATGAGAGTATTCCTAGGACATTCCTTATAGAGGTTGGCAAGGCTTCATAGTTTTCTTTATAAAGAAGAAATTGATTCTTCCCCTTCCCAAGAATTAACTTCAGGGTCAAGAGTATTCTTCTAGAGGAGAAATTATGCAGTTTAAGTATATAGATTAACAGCTAGCATTGACACTGAAATCCATTTCTCTGTTAAATCTTCTAGAAACAAGCACAGATCCCTTTCTACTTCTAAGAGAACTGAGAAATTTGATAGTGTGCCTTTCCCTCCTGGTTACTGTGCTCCCCTTTCAGCTCAGGCTGAAATCCATCTTGGATTGCCCTCTCGAGAAGCCGAGAGGTGACTGCGCCCTTCAGATCTTACAGGATCCAGAGGTCCCTTCAGCAGGAGCCAACAGCTAATCAGTCTTAGGCGCCATTTGATGTAATGAAGTCTGGAGGCCTGTAAGATGCACAGAGCACACCTGTGCAAAGGCGAAAGGAGGGAGAGCCAAAAGACTTTGGCAAGCACTAAACCTTATGGCTACTTCAAAATGAGATCAACAACCATCTTAACTAGATGTCTCCTCCACAAAAAAGGCTGATTTATAACTGATTTATAATGAACCTACCTCACTGTCACTTGCTGTTAATATATGCTTTCTTTTCCAGACCCTCACAACAGAAGCTTGTTTTTCTTCAAAGTTTCTTTCCTTATAGGTAGCCCAGGCCTCCCAACACATCTGAAGGCAACTGAGAAGCATCCTATGTACCATTTGATCTCTGACTCTGCAGCTGCCTGGATGGCCATAGACCATGGACCTCTCTTCTTCTATTACTAGTATTTAGCAATCAATAAGAAAAAGGCTTCAACAAGTCTGAACAAGCAACCATGATTTTCAGGGCTTACGTAGATCCACCTTCCAAGCGTTATGAGATTTGGGTCTTGGTGCTAGAAACATTTTCAACTGACGTTGAAACTTCACGTTTCTATGCTGCAGGGGTATTTACTGTCATCTTGACTCATCCTTAGCTGCAGGAATTAATCACATGAGTATCTTACCATGTTGAGACAGTTGTTCAAGTCAACAAATTTCAACACTGCACAGGCCAAGAGCTCACAGAGCACACCATGCCATGCACGGTAACTCATTATGAAAACTCATTCATATCTTGAGTCTGCAGGGAGGAGTTACAAATGCCTACTACCAACATAATCTGAGGATCTGCTAGTGGTGTAAAAGTGTGCACAAAGGAAAAAAACAATGAGATAGACTCAGCAGAAGAGGATTAAACTTTCTTCCACTGCTACCTCTCATTTAGATACATGAACATTAATGGAAGAAGGTCGTCACCAACGCTTCTATTCCCTAGAGGAGCTGTAAATCAGAGACCCAGGGCATCTAATTTGGCATTAAGGACTCCTGTGCATCAAGGCTCCTGTAAGAACTACCATTAGCAACTATGAGTTTTTGAAAAACACCTTTCTTTTGTAAATGAAGCCAGAGGATTGTAAAATATTCCAGGAGCCTGTGCAACATGCAAGTTTAAGCAGAACGTCAACAACCTAATACCATTTCTGTATGGATAAATGAAAGGGTTTTCCCTGACAAGACAAATTGCAAAACTCCTTACTATTCTCTGTGAAAATATGTTGTCTCCATTTATTTACTGCCTATTCAGCTGCAAATATCTGCTGACCATTAAAAAGATTGAAACATAAAGGCAGCATAGTACTTGTGGAGACTGATACATGCATACATCAATGTCTCAAAAAACCACTCACTAATTCCTTTCTGCTGTTTCCTTTATTCCAGACAACTTTATTGAGAGCAATTATCAGACAGTGTTTAGCCCAAGCAATCATAAACACTGTGTCATTGCACAATTCCAGTTTACTGGAACAATAATTGGACACGAAGAATTTTGTATATAAGTGGGTATTTATGTACATGCATATATTTGACAACAGCTTGTATCAACTAACCATTTGATTTCATACAAATACAGAGGGGGTAAATGGCATGTTTGCTGGAGTATGTGTATGGGAAGATAGTGCAGGTAGCTCTCTAATGAGGGAAGGGAAGGGAAGGGAA
>VFFE01008071.1:813319-845802 GCA_008921705.1 Burhinus oedicnemus
TATCCTGCACTATAACCAGTATCATCACTATCAGGTGAAGCTGGATCCCCTCAGGAAATGATGTGTAGAAGCTGTTCTGTCACATTCCTAGACAGTCTGTTCTGAGATGCTCTTTTCCAAAAGGTGTTTTCTTTCAATCTCTCTCTCTCCCCCTCTCTCCCCCCGATATTCTGGCATTTGGCCCTGCAGGACCAGCTTCTTCCAGAATGGTGCATCTTTTCCTGGTTCAAAACTAGGATCTCTCCACTTCCTCCTCTTCTGACTCTTTCTGATCCCCAGCAACTTTATAGCTCAGTAGCCAAAACAGCAATTTGCTATCTCTCTGCCACTAGCAATGCAAACTGACTCTGAGAACAGTGAAAGCACGCTCACAAGACCATTGCAACTGTCAGAGCTGCTGCCTGCCCTGGCAAGCTCTTGGAACACAGACTAGAAATGCAAGGACTAATTCTCTAATTTTTTTAAACATTTAGCTGCACTATCATTTTTCACCTATAAACCCACTTTGCTGATAAAAAAACACAGGAACATGTACTGCTTTACTGGAACTGTAAAGAAACTCAAATGTTATTAACACCTACTAGCATCCATGGACTAAGGACTGCCAAGCGGTTTCCTTCATAACCCTCTGCTTTTACATGTTTATAACTGCTATGATGAAATAGTCATCTTATCAGTTTAAATTTCCCACAAGTAGATTTACCTAAAGCAGTTTTGTCATCATTAAGGTCAAACAAAGTCCTTTAGCAGTTCCTGAATTGTGAGAGGAATGTAACACCCTTTTCCTTTTTAGGCTGCAAATGTATTTCCTTGGGGTTTTTTAACATAGAATGTGCACTTACAAAATAAAGCTGCACAAGCCTGTGTGATCTGGCTGCATATGCATTGTATGTCCCCCATTAACGGTCTCACTTTGCATGACGATGTGCACTTCCAGCTTGCATGGGGAAAGCCAACCAGGCAGATGTGCCGTGAAGCAAGAAAGCAACAGCCACGTGTTTAAAAATTCTGACAGAGAGGTGCTGAGAAAATCTTATCCCAGAACAGAGAGATTTTAGAAAGCATTTAGATAACTCAAGGGACACAAGATGAACACAATGATGCCTAATTAAGTTAGCTACACAGCATGCCGCATATACCTTTTGTGCTCTCAGCAAAAGTGGCTGTGACCTCCACTAGTCCCTGCTGAAATCAATTGCCAGCTGAAGACTCCCATAGCATGCTGCACCATACTGGAGCGCATGCTGCCCAAGTAATTTCTCCAACCTTTCACCCCATGGTTGTGATGCTGAAGTGTCCTCTGATGAAGCAGTGGATGGACAGAGGCTTTTTCCTCTTTGTTTTTGTTACTTCATTAATGTTCAGTTAACTTTGCAATTATGATATCCCGAAATGTTCTAATACCTACAGAATATAGGGTAGGAACCAAAACAAGTATTCACAACAAATCTATATCCTAAATACTTTTATTTTCTAAAGTAAGGTGACAAACGTTAAAGCCAATGTTAAGTTTGCAGTTAGGTCTAGTAAGACATTTTTATGAATTTACCCATTGCTGGGATTAGCACTGCAGCTCCGGTAAAGATTTGCCTGCACAAGAAAATCATGACAACTACCACATATGAACAGGTTAAAATTAGGCTTTAAGATACATAAATATAGGTTTTTGCTGAAGTTCCACTACTGACAGCGAAGGGTAAACATGTACAAAATGCTTTTCCCTAATTTGTCCTCAAATTCAAGAAATTTAAGAGGCATCTTAAATCTTAAATTGTGAATGTAGCACTGTATAACATTCACTTTCAGAAATATTCGTTCCCTACATAGCAAAAGTATCCCCTGAAGGGAATTTTCCTCTCCATCACTCCTAAAGACCATTTCTATGTATTTTTGGAGGTTCCTAAACAAGTTTCTGTAACAAGATCTAGACTACAGTCACAAATACTGCCACTGATCCTAACTTTTGCTTGACATGTTTACTGGAAAAAGAATGTATTTCAACAGCAGAACACACACTATGAAGCAAAAGCCAAGGATTCCTGTTGGCACGAGCCCCAAATTCACCAAGTACAGAGAGGACAAAGAACATGATTTCTCAAAAGAAAAATCCTCCATGTTTTTAAGCAGCTCCAAGCTAAAATTCAGGTACAATTCACCTAATTTTTTAAAGTCTTTAAGACTTACTATGTTCAAGACACATATTCTGCAAAATTCAAAATGGGTTACTTCTTTTTCTTTTTTTGTCTCTTGATAGAGTGAGTCTCTTGCAAAGCCCCAGGCCACTGCATATGTGTAGGGTCTTTTGCTTCTGCCTTTCCGAAACCAGAAGGTTCCAAATACATCAAACTCAAGAGACCAATGAAATCTGCCTCATTTTGAATATTACTGTCTCAGAAGATTTTAGCTACTTCTACGGGAGATGGCTAAGTCCTCGCCTGCCTCTTTAGAGTCAGCCAACACTTTTCTCATTGACCATGAAGTCCAGAGACCATAATAGCAGTTCTACTGCAATCCATATAAACTGTTGAGTGCTGGAACAGGATATTTGACAGCTGGTCTGACACTGGGTTTCTGTGATGTTGCGATAACTTGATAAAAAGAGTGGGGCACTGAAGTTTTTCACAGCATACTACTGGCCAAAATCTTGACCCAACTCCTTGCCATCCTGTGGTCTTTCAATTTCCCTGCCCATCTCATTACCAGCTTAAGAAAATAATGATACGAAAATAGCAAGAGAATGCAATCCTGCTGAATAATGGTTTTTTCATTCCTCAAACATTTGCTACACTAATTAGGAAGTGAGCCAGTTAAATGCTCTTGACTAATCTCCAATTTTTGCCCAAAAGTTAACAGTGAGATTGTCACTGCCAAGAAGTTCTGTAAAATGATCTGGCAACCAGAAAATTGGAATGTTCTGAAAGCTAGTATTTTTTTTAATGCACATGCAATTAGTGATATCGAGGGGACAAAAGCCGTTCGAGGCAGGTGCTAACAACTGGGATAATCACGATGGAACAGAAATGTAAGTATGGGTAATCAAACACAATAATTTATTTCAAGAAACACTTCCATACTCCCTAACAGTGGACGTTTTTCTTTTCTAAAATATTACATTGAATTCATACTGGCCGTTTTTCTGTTTTCAGTAGAAAACACCAAAGGTAATTCCACTAGAAAGCTTTAGTGATTATTTTTTGAGGGTTTCTTTAAGTGCTAATAGAAAAAGTCAGTAATCTCATTAATATAGTAATAGAATTAAACACTAACAAAGCTTTTATTCTTCACAAATAAACCTCAGTCCCATTAGCATTGCAATCAACTTCATCAAATATTTCTACCTATTGTAGATAAATGAAGAGAAATTACCATTATATGACAAAATGTTCTGACTGAAGAACTGTTATCTGCTGTTACAACAGCACTGGATTTGGCCAGTACAGTACAAGGGGAAGGCCATGTTTATTCACATGACACTCTCTGAACATGCTCTGGATTAAACTTTTCATCTTCAGGTTACAGTCACCCAAGGTTCAGCTTTGAGCTGGTTTTGGGTTGGTGCTGACATGGGACAGACCTGCTGCAAAACGCAGCTGCAATTCTACTCCATTATTGCTCTACTCACTGGGGTTTATCACTGTGGTTTTCCTCTAGCTTTAGGTATATTGTGAACTGCAGTGTAGTCCATGCTGGGTCACAAATGAAAGTAGTGTGATGCAGCCTCAGCACAGTAAAATTATTCTTAATTCCTGCTAAAGCAACATAGACTTCCCAGGGATTTTTGCTGTTGGGCGATGTTGTTTAAGCTAAAACTAATATACCAGGCACCCTATCAGTACAGATTTCAATCACCATTAAGCAAACAAGATAGCAACCAACTTGTCCAAACTACAACAACATGATGAGCGGTCAGAAAACACTAATTACAGCAGGATCTAATGCAATTCTTTGTCAGTAAACAGCAACTTCGTCTCTCAAAAAGCCCTGAAAAAAAGATCCAAGTTGTAGGACTACTGGCTTTTGTTTACGCGAAACTTTTTAATACTCCGGAGGCAGGTCCTAAAGGGAGATGTTGCTATGCCCTCTCACACATTGTGATTCAGTTCATGTTCTAACTCACCCAGCAACAGGCTCCTTAGAAATAGCAAGTCTGATTCTTGATTTTGACTAAGCTAAAGTTGGAAGGATTGCTCATGTAAAAGCTTTTTAAGGCAATTAAATAAAGGGTCCACAGTGGTAAATACTGCATTACTTAATAACTAACTTAAACCTCCAGTCAAACTCTGAATGTGGAAAACAGCAAGACAGTTCCTATTATTTTGCAACCAAGTAGAGTAGTATTGATTCTTTGTTCTCTGAGTGCTTGTACAGATTATGGCTACCCAGTCAGACATCAGTAACTTACCTGGTCTCAGTGTTTAACTGTTGTGCTATTGGTTTTGGCTAACAAAATCTCTTTGTTCACTAATGAGGTTTAACAGTTTAACACTTAGCATTGCCAATATGAAACAACCTTACCCATAACAACATTTTCATCTGAATTTCTCTAAGCTCCAAGTCCACGATGCTGGCTTTTAAAAGCCCGGGATTTTAGTACTGTACTAACATTCTTCAGCACTGCTGAATTTTGTGCCCTCTACGTTAAATCCAAATTGTTCAAAGCTTTGTTTTCTCCTTAGTCAACCTCACACTGCAATCTTGGAACATTTAAATTCACAAATAATTGGAGAACACAACTTGACAACGATCTTACTAGCAATGAAAATTTTAACCCTCCTCTCTATTTGTAGTGAACAGTCTGATCCAGAGTGATCGAATGTATGTTTCCCAAAGGCATGCTCCACAAGTAGCGGTATACTCCTTGCCAAAGCAAGACCATCACCTTGTTGTGAAATCCATCTTTTTCCCCATTCTAGACAGCTATCTCCCATATCAACCCGGGATATTATTTAGCAATATGAACTGGTGTAACTACATAGCAACACGATGAAACATTTACCCACAATTCTGCTCCCCTCTGCCCTCTCATGAACATCCACGATGTCCTACTGGTAACAATGGCAGGATTCTGGCATTACTTTCCTATCCTCTGAAGACAGCCCAGATCATTGGGTGTTGTCTCATCAAAGATATGCTTCCCAGCATTTTACATGCTGCTACCACCAGCTAGTTCCGTTCAGCTTATTATGGCAAAGAGAAGAATCCCCCCATCCCCCATGGTACTGATATTTTTTTATCACCAGGTCATACAGATCTGCTCTGTATGTGGTTAGGTCAGGCTGTAAATGTCTGCAGTAATGTTTCCCCAGGTATTCTGATACTGGAGCAGAGGCAACAACGGCATGATACTTGTGCAAAATCCTGCTCAAGCAGGATATCTTGCTGAAATTACGCAGTTTTACTTCTTATTTTAGTGGAAGTGAGACTGGAAACCTTTCCATTTCTAAAAGATGCATGAACCTGACCTATAAACCAGGAGCTCAAACCCCACATAAACCTACCTGAAATTAAATAAAATTAAAAAAAGATGAGATGTCATCTTAGTTGAGATTGATAAACAAACACTAATGCTGTAAATTTTTTTCCCAATTAGTAAATGTGACACTTTACGGGAACATGTATTATGAATTTTACGCTTTTAAGCATTGTTGTGGGCCACATGTCTTTTTCAGCTCTCCACTGTGATGCAAAGCACTGGGGATCTCGTAAGCAAAATGGAACCAACTTTAGTTCATATATACATCAATTTGAATATATTATCAATCTTAAAACTGTCTTTTAGTACCTTAGGAATTGTGTTCTTCTAGGATTAGTGCTGTGCCATTTATGCTACTTGATCCTGTGGAATATTTTTCACCGTATGAGTCAAATTTCATTATCACAGCCCTTCACTACAAACTCTACATCTCACGTAACAGTTCAGTATAAAAAGACAGCTTTCTCATTGATACTGTCCATTTAACTTCTATGTATTATTGTCATGCGTAGGCACTTCAACTCTGACATTTCATTGGAAATGCAATCTCTTCAGCGACAGAAAAGCTCCACCTGATTTTCCTTATGCTTTGTATTGATGTAAAGTCTGACTTACAGATTGAGGTTGCAATTATTCTTTGCAATTTTTTCCACTTTATGACTCTTCATTTCACCACTGCAGCGAACCCAGAGGTGCACCACAGCTCTTTATTCCCACTCCTGGAAGCGCTGTAGTAATAGTCTGATTTCAACAGAGGGCCTACAGCAATAAACTTAACTATTTTATAGTTGAATTAGAGCTTCATGATACCTTTCAGCTATGGACTGATTCTGTCCAACTTCCCACTTCCTTTTCACTCCTGCTCCCATTGTTTCATGCGTTGTAGTGTCACCAAAATAACTTTACTAAGCAAACTCTATGGAGCTAAAAAAGGCTCTCGATTCATGGTATGGTGCTTTCATTGACCCCTGCCAAAGGCCAATCACAAGCAGCATATCAGCTGGAGAGACTGGACACCCCTGTAATAGATTTCATTCAACACTTAGCTTTGATGCATAGTACTAATCTCTGCTTTCAATCCACAAACTTCTCTCATTTCTTTGTTTTTCTATCAACACATACGAAACACCACGTAACTATACACAGGTCTAGAAAAGACAATCTATGTTAGCGCCATTAAAGCCTCATTTGGGCATCTCCGCCTATAACTACTTAATCCATTTCATCTCTAAATGACAACATGTAGCACTGCTAGGCAAAGGTGTGGATGATAGTGGAGAAAATTGTGTTACACTGCATATCCTTTATGTTTTCATCTAAATATAAAGTAATGTTTGGTTAATGCTGAGAAAACTGTCAAAATGTGTAATCCACATGTCTTCAGTTTATGTTCCTTGTTGGATCTATTAATATTGTTTATAACAGTGTCAAGAGGCTTTTCCAGAACAAAAAATCAAGCCAAAGATCTTCAAAGCAATTCATTAATTGAAATCCACCATGGCAAGCTTTTATATTACCTATATATCTTTCCCTGTGCATTCATACAGACAAATCAAACACTATCCACACATATAGCTTAGAAATACCAGGTTTCATAACAGTTCTTCCATTATATGCAGGTTATTTACATAATGAATTACCACTCAATAAAAATTCTATCATTTAAAATTTCATAGAGGAGCAAATTAGTGATCCACATCTGAAGCAAGCACAGATCAAGTTAACTGTGTGTGCATGTTACAGGGCGAAGATTTTAAGCATTAAGTAAACTACCATTAAGTTAATTGGAAAGTAAACAAACCTCAGTGTTCCTTTGTTCACAAATACACATGCCATCTAATCTGCTGCAAATATTGGCATTAGATACAGTCACGCTCATAAAAGTAATAGCATATAGTACCAATTCTTTAAAATTCTCACAGCCGTGCCATTTGCCTTATTTAGGATTAAACCTTTTGTTTTCAAAAGGTCCAACTTATATAATACAATTAAATTTCCAGCCTGCTGTAATAATCATTAATTGTTATACACACTGAGGAAAAACTGGCCTTTATTCTACAAATGTCTGTATGTTGACATGTCTGCAGCCACATAAGAATTCCCAAGCTCAGGTTCAGTGGAGTAATCACAAAGTCGATTGCAAACACTTTTGCCAGATCTACGTATTAGACTGTTGGCTTCTCTCTGGGTACGGAATTATTAACAGGGTTGAGTACCTTGCACAACCCTCACTAGAGCTTCTCAATACTCAAGTGACATTTAACAATGATTCAGAAATTCAGAAATTCTGTACCAGTAGCAGCACAGACTGGGGACAAGACCTCAATGGCGTTAATATGGAAAGCACTGGAAAGTAGATGATGGCTCTGATCTTCTCCTGTGCTCTGCCTTGGAGTCTCTCAAGATTCTGGCCACAGTAGTCTGGGCTGGCTGCCAGAGATGCAGAAAGGGTATCTGGAAGCTGGGTGTAACACCAAAGTTTATGGTGGTACGTGCATTTGTGTGTAAATCGCTCCACCTGTGTGCACACGGGAAACAGCGTGGACAGAGGCACATGTGAACACTTTCCTTCCCTTTTGCAGTATCGCCTATTCTATGTGTATTCCTCGTTGTTTTGAGTGGTGGGTCTCAGCGCTCATGGGAACAGAGATTTGGGCCCTGATAATTTTCATACTAATCCCCAAAATACGCTACTCGGCAGAGCTCCTGGTGCTCTTAGAGAACTAAGCAGTTCAGCCCTCTCAACACAGGGGTGAACACAGTTTATGTGCACTTCCCTAGTCTTGTCCCATTCAAGTTCCTCAAGAGGAACTTCAGCCCTAAATACAGCTTTCCAGACTGCAGAAGTATTCCTGTGTGATGCTCAACTTGTGCACTGTACATCTACATTATTCAAACTGTCTTCTACTGGTAACTTTTACTTCTCATAAATTATTTGACAAGTAAAACCTGACAAATCCTTCACAGTCAACAGTCCTCATCCAAGGACTTAGAAAAAGCTTGACTCGGTTACCACCACTGAAAAGCACCAGGGACTTGGGGGGTTGTTGGCGAGAGTGGGTTGCATGAACAGCATAAAAAAGCTAATGGGATTTTCTCAAACTTCCTTTCTAAAAGAAAACCAGAGGAAATCCAATTCTACAGTCAGTGATGAAGCTACTAACCACTGAAATTAAAGGATTAAAAAAGAAGTGTATCTTGGGTACAGATAAATGACAGTATTATATTTAACTATACATCAGTAATTAAATTATGTCGTTACCTATTATAGTATGTGCTCCAAAGATATGACACCATTTTTCAGATGTTAAAATTAAGATCAGTAGGCACTGCCAAAAAATGCCATAGAAAAAAGCATTCTTATTTTAATCCTTCATACACCAAGTCCAGAAAAAGATCAGAAAAAAGCAAGAGAAACTTTCCTCTGAACATCGTACCATCCCACATTGCTCATCTTCACTCTGAAAGCAGGCTGATTTACAGGAGATCTGCAGACATGAATGTTACACGTGCTTTTGCAGAGAAGCACAGCAGAGTGATTAGTAGTACATTAACAAAATTCCTGTACTCCTTCATGAATAATGTTGGACCTTATGTTCCAAGAATAGCACACACTTAATAGCACGGTATTGTCTTTGCTTTGTTTTAATGAGAAGCAGAACCTTAGCGAACAGATAGTGTGTCAGTTCTTGTAACACTATATGCCATTCAGGTGAATGTCCTCTGGTATGATATTTCATATAAAAAATGCAAAGGCTTTTGCCTCAGACACATAGGTGGATTTTCTTACCTTTGGTTCCATTGAAATGAAGCTGTGGGTACCTCTACTTGAGAGAACTGACCTTTTAATTGTTTTACTATGGTAGAAGTGGTAATAATCCTTCAGTGTTCCAATCTGTAAAGGGAGAGAAGAAAAAAAGAGGAGATTTAATTTATGAAAACCTGTTTTCTGTTTTTCATTTCTATAAGTCTATAAATTATGCAATTTCCTGTGTGCTGAAATGTTACTTGAACCCACTGATCATCTTTCAAAAGAAGGACATATGATATGAAATGGATGGAGTGTCCTTGAGGCAGTAACTGCATAACCAAAGATTATAATTGAGCTGCTTGGTCTGGCTGTATCTACCTTTTTAATGTTTAATTTATATGCAGTACTTTAAGTAATTCTATATCAATCTATATCCAAACGGTCTTCAAATGGAAAGTATAAAAATCATGAAATGGCTATATGGTTATTAAAAAGCATTCCATCTAGTTTGCTTAAGGAAATGTACTGTAAAATGCACTAGATTTGGTTATTTATATAATTAAATTATAAAAAGGACATTCACAGCATCAGACTATACAACAGGAATAGGTTTCTCTTCCTGCCAAATGTGGGCAAGAAACAAGTAGAAGAAAGAAAGATGGAAATAGTAACTTCATAGGATAATGACTAGCTTGAAGTACAAAATCAATTCATGCAAATTTCACAATGGTGCACTAAAAATACTACTTATTCATCCCATCAGTACATAGTAGCAATGTAAATATTAAACTAAGACAGCCCTCACAATTTGACAAAGAAATTTTCCTTTTCAGAGTCATTACTATCTAAACATTCATAACTTGAAACTTTAGTTTCATGCACCTATAAACAAACATTCAGCTTCCTTATCTTCAGGGAGTATGTGTCTCCAACTCATTTGGAATTTGACCTTCTATTGCTCTGCAAATCTTCTAAGACACAATAATTTAAATAAGTTAAAAGTTCCTTAATGATGAGCAAAAAAGTGACAATAAAGCTTACTGTCATTTCAAGTAGAAACTCAAAATGATCTCAGAAAACAGGCTTGGTTTTGCAAATAAATCTGAATGAAATCACCAGAGAGGATGGAGCGACAGTCAAAAACTCTGATTTAAAAAAACCCCCAGTATTCTGAATTTGCATCTATAAGAATACACACATAGGAAACTTGAGTGTTCAACAGTAAAGGTTCAGAGAACTGGAAATTAGCCACTGAAAAACTCCAAGAATATGCTTTTAGAATATTAGAAAACAAAAATCTTGATAAAAATGTCAAAGTACACTAAGAAGAAATATTGATAGAAAATTATGACTCTCAAGGAGCACTTGAATATTTTACTTTAAAATTTAAAGATGTACAGAGCACAGGGGAATGAGGGAGAACTTTCTGGGGAAAAAAATTAAAATCAACAATTTAAATTAATTCTTCTAATGGGGAAAACTGCAACAGGATCTAAGATATTAATCCAAGTCTGTGCAGTTGGTGCAGTGATATCTTCATTTCAAGAAGAATGATTTATGTTTAGTAAGTCAAATACCAAAACATTCAGTTAAACTGAGTTAGTTTGTCATAAATTAAATAGGACTGGGTTTGACTAAGCCTAATCAAAGTATATTAGCACTATGATAATACTTTTCATGCTGCCTTCTCTTTGAAAGACAACTCCAGGTGACGTGGTGCAATTCTGTAGGATGGATGAGCCTGGTCTCACACCTCCACACACATGCCCCTGAATAAATCCTCCTTAAACTTATATGGGCAAGTCTTCTTGCAGACACCTCAAAAACCTGCAGGACCCTGGGCCTTCTGGCAAGGTCCTTGCTGACTGGAAGCTAGCCAATGTTACTCCAACTTACAAGAAGGGCAGAAGGAAGACCCAGGGAACTACAGACCTGTTAGTCTAACTCCAGTTCCTCGAAAAATTATGGAGAAGATTATATTGGGTGCTATGAAAGGCTTTTAAAGACTAATGTTATCAGGCACAGTCAACATGGGTGCACAAAGGGAAAGTCCTGTTTAACTAATTTGATATCCTTCTATCATATCAAATGGAGGAAGGGAAGGTGGTGGATGTAGTTTTTCTGGATTTTAGTAAGGCTTTGGATACTGTCCCTCACAGCTTTCTTCTGGGCAAGTTGTCCAACTGTGGGATGAGCAGTTCACGGTGCACTGGGTGAAGAACTGGCTGAATGGCAGGGCTCAAAGGGTTGTAGTGAATGGGGCTACATCTGGCTGGTGGCCAGTCACCAGTGGTGCTCCTCAGGGCTCAGTTCTAGGGCCAGTATAGGGTTCAATATATTTATCAATATTCTGGATGCAGGAGTTGGGTGCACCATTAGCAGGTTTGCTGATGATACCAAACTGGAAGGTCCTGTTGACTCTCTTGAGGGACAAGAGGCCTTGCAGAGGGATCTAGATAGATCAGTGCATTGGGCTATGATTAATGGGATGAAATTTCACAAGTTGAATGCCAAATTCTACACCTAGGACAGAGTAATGCCGGGCACAAGCATGTACTGGGAGAGGGGTGGCTGGGGAGCAGCCCTGCAGAAAAGGGACGTGGGGGTGCCGGCTGACATTAAGCTCAATGAGAGTCAGAGTCAGCAGTGTGCCCTGGCAGCCAAGAGGGCAAACCGCATCCTGGGCTGCATCAGACACAGTGTACACAGCTGGTCAAAAGAGGGGATTATCCTGCTGTATTTAGTGTTGGTGGAGCCTCACTTTGAGTACTGTGTGCAGTTCTGGGCCCCACAATTTAAGAAGGATGTGAAGGTCCTTGAATGCATCCAGAGGAGGCCACAAAGCTGGTGACAGGGCTGGAAAGAATGTCCTATGAGTAGCGGCTGAGGACTTTGGGCTTGTCTAGTTTGGAGAAAAGGAGGCTGAGAGGTGACCTCACTGCTTCCTGAGGAGGGGAAGTGGAGAGGGAGGTGCTGACCTCTTCTCCCTGGGATCCAGTGACAGGACAGGTGGAAATGGTTCAAGCCGCTCCAGGGGAGGTTTAGACTGGACATTAGGAAGCATTTCTTTACCAAGAGTGTGGTCAAACACTGGAACAGTCTCCTTAGAGACGTGGTTGATGGCCCATGCCTATCAGTGTTTAAGGGGCATTTGGACAATGCCCTTAATAACATGCTTTAAATTTTGGTCAACCCTGAACTAGTTACGCAGTTGGACCAGATAATCATTGTAGGTCCCTTCTGACTGAAGCAGTCTGTTCTATTCTATTCCATTGCATCACTTTTGACTACATTAACTAGTTTACTCTGAGTTTAACAGCCTGTAGCACATTGAATGTCCCTCAGCATCAGGCCACTGTTGTGCTGTTTTTGAATTATTATTATTATTTATATCAACCATTGAAATGGGCTGCCAGAGTTAGCACCAGTGCAGGTGATGGCATGCTTCCCTGAGACAAAGAGGTGTAATTAATCACTTCCTGGACATTTCCTGGACTCATCAGTAGCCTCAGACAGGGGTGAAGTGCTAACTACTGGACAGTGATGCTACTCTTGCTCCTTAAGTCCTCGGAGACCAGTAAAATGCATATTCCCTATACCAGAGCACTGTACAAAGGTTACAGACCTTTTGTGGACCTTGCTGTCTTCACAGTGAATTAGAAGTTTGTGTGTGTGTCTACACAAGCACACACATTACTGAAAAGACACAGCTCAAGCAGGTAACTCTATTTTACCAATGCACAGAACTGAACAAAAAGAAAGGTTATATTTTAGGGAAAATAAACATCTGTCCTGTTTTGTGCTACGCAGATCTCGGTATCACCCAGCTCTCTGTGTCTTGTCTTGCACTAGTTTGAGGATTTTATTTATTTATTTGTTTGTTTGTTTGTTTGCTAAAGATAAATTATAGCTGACCTCTCTGAGGGCATCCAAAACAGCAAATCTAGGAGATGACCTAATTGCAGCCCTGGAGGTCCTATAGTTTAGCAGCACTAGCCACCCACAGAACAGACTGGAGGGATCTGCATGCTCTACCTTCCAGCAAAAGGAGGACAGCCTGAGGCTTTGTAATGCTTGACAGCTGGGCTCCCTCTGAGACCTTGGGCTCAGGAGACAGAATTAAGCCTTAGAATTAAATGTGGTAACTGTAGCACCATGTCTTCCAGGCACCATCAGTCTTCAGATAACAACAATTATTAATAATAATAATTAATTAAAATGGTGAGATCTACAGCTTTAGTTCATAACTGTCAATGAAATAAAAGGATCCCAAATCTTTAAAATGGAATTTAATTAATATTCACTAACTGCCAGTGCCTCTCACAGTAAGGTAACACCAGCATTATTAAAAATTTTATTGCCCTCTTTTCCCTTAATGGGAATTTACTTAGACCTTCCAAATCCTTGGACCACTTGGAGAACAGTTAAACCATGGAAATATAGCACAATAAAACTTATCATTATGGATGTTCTTGTTGAATTGTTTTTTATACTTTTAACTACCAGGTCTTAGAGGCACTCTCGGAGGAAAAGCAATGCAAAGACAGAAACACCAGACTGCAGAGCTAACTGCCTTAGAGACTGATGGCAATTTAACTGTTTTATCCTTGGGAAATCTTTGTAATCTCCTTTTTGACCTGGAGGACCTGATTTCTTTAAAAAGAAATAGAGAAACATTCCTGAGGAATTGCCTAGTCAAAAGCAAGGAGAATGGATGGTGGGGGCAGGGGAGACTTACTCTCTTTAGAAGAAATCTTCATCACTGAACATTTTAAATAGGTATATACATAAATTTTAACAGTACCATACTGTCTTTATTCAAGGATTAAATAATTCCTGGAAGCAACAATCCTACAATATCACAGTACAATCCCAGAAAACCAAAGCATCTGCGTATTTACATTAATTTTACATTTATTAGGTCTCATTTTCTATTTAAAGTTGCGAAAATGTGTGAATCTTAAAGATAATATGGAACAAGAGCCAAACTTTCTAGGCTTGTCCTTGGAAAATATTTCTCTTTCATATGTAGTTTTATAGTCTGATGCAATATTAAGATAATTTAGGACATAATTACTGAATTAATTCATCTACATCCACATTGTGTCCTCATAAACTCTATAAGGAAATACAAATGTTAAAGCTGCATGTTAAATATATATATATGATCATGAAACTGACATATCCGACTAAGCTCTGAAACTACAACTGAAACTTCCATGTAGCAGAACATGAGCAGGGAAGTCCTTCAAGCTAATGGGAAGGAACCCAAGAGATGCTTTCCCAACAGTTTCTTATCTAGTAAATAAACTTTTTCTTTTTCTTAAGAGAAGAATCATCTACACATCTGGCTGCAAAGTACACTTCTCCCAGTGGGCTATATTGAAAACAATATGCTGTTGAGTTGGTGAATTGGTGAATCTATTGTAAGGGTCTCTGTTTCTCCAGTCTTTAGTGACTTTCATCCTAAATGGATTGGGAAAGGAAGGCAGATCAGTTCCAAATCTGGTTCTGAACTCTATAAAGCACCAGAAGAGCCAAAGAAGCACAGATCTGCTACCCCTGTGCAGACCTGGAACATAAACCATTATAAATAGGTACAGCAGTGTATTTCACATGGGGTTGAAGATCTGACCCTTCACTTCTTTCAGAATTGCAACAAATTTCCAAAGTGATAAAGTCCTTGACGGAAGGAAATACCAAGAACAGAGAGATGAAGAAAGTTTATCAAGTTTACTACCATCAATTAATTTTGACAAAATCACTTCAACTGTATTTCAAACTTTAAAATGTTTAAAATGTTGTCACATTATACAAAGTACACTGGAAATGATGTTTCAGAGCAAAAATAGAAAATGTTTCAGTCTGAAGAGATTGAAATAGAATGTGTTGGTATTACCACAGCTTTCTTCCCTGCATTAAATGCCAGTGAAGCCTAGCTAGTGTCACAAAGCGTTTTGACAGACCAAATGTTGACACAGGTTACAATACTGCTTCTGCTCCTTCAACACACACCACTCTGTAACGAACATGAAGGAGGTGAGCCCATAGCCCTTAATTCTGATCCTTATTGGCCCCTCGTTATCCACAGGTGAAGACAGGTTCATTCATACTAGAGAAAACTGCGGCTTCTTTTTGTTCTTGTATTAAACACCTTAAAACCAGGGTTCTGATCTCAGCAGTTAGGGGCAAGAAAGCCCTGCAGGGGCTGTTAGTTGTTTACTGACCTACTTAAAGTACCCATATCTGGAAAGGGAATGTTCATCCAAGACCTGGAACCTGCACTTGACTTGTATTCCAAGCTGCAAAACTGTGTACTGGAGTTTTTTGGGGGGTGGGGTGGGGTTTTTTTCCCCATAATCTACTGCAATTAGTGACCACACTTCCCTAACCTCCAGCTTTCTTGTCCAAAACCCCACTGTTGGGTCAGCACTGACAGATCACCACGCTGAGGCTGGAGGAGCAACCACCATGAGGACAGCTGCAGAGCTGCTCCCCAATCTGGCCTGCAGACTGAGATGGGGTTTCTCCCCATTATCCCAAATATATCCTCTAATCAAAAGGGTTTTTATTGGCGGGGTTGTGGGTTTTTTTGGCATCAGAATGGGGAATTTCACCTACTATGTGTCATTCACAAGAAATAATAGCAAGGTTTGCCCACATATGGCACGCTGCAGTGAAGTGAAAAATATTGGACCACTTCCAGTTTTGGACAATTTGGGGCTTTCACAAAGATCAGTTTATGAAATATTGAGGAGAGAGAAGCATGGGCCCTCCAGACCTTACTCAGCCTAAAACTTAAAATTTCAACTCATTTTAATAAGAGGCCTCTATCCAAATATTTAAGGTCTCTGCTAATCCACTGTTGGGCTGATAGCTCACACTACCCTACATGAGTGAAATAGCTTCTTGGACTACTACAAGCAGATAACATTAAAAAAAAGGCCGAAATCACCAGCTGCAGGAGCAGATAATACTGGTCTGGTGACTGGCCTAAAAGATGGAAATAATGATGTTTAGTCTTGGTATTACAGAGGCTCTGAATCTGTACGTTACAGGAATATCTACTGGGTGGGGGAAAAAAGTGCCCTTTTAATGTGCCCAAACTTAGTTAACTAAAAGAATTTGAATCAATACCAGAACAAAGGTGATGGGGGTGTGAACACAGATTGTGATCTCAGGCACAACTCAGACTACTCTGAAAGCTTGAATTCCAGCTACATTCAAATGCCCAACTAACCCAGTTCTCAGCTCTATTTTAAGCCCAATTAGCTAACAGAAATTCAACAGTCCAAGTTGCGAAAATGTCTGTGTATGTGCTCAAGGTAGGAATAGCCTAAGCTGCCAGTTCATATCTTTGCTTCTCTCATGTTCCTTTCTCTTTAGGTTTGTTTTATAGGGAACTGATATGTCTGCAGAGCGTTGCTGTTCCTGACTAGTGACATTCTGAACATGTTGGGCTTGGTCTTAAATGCACCCCTCCTTCCTGAAAGATTTTTTGAGTCTCCTAGATGGAAAAAAACCTATACTATAATCAAGAGTTCTTTCTCAGTTTGTTAAATCTTTGGTCTGGAGGATGGGACAGTTCAGCCGGAAAAAGGAGATTCCCTCCTGAACCACCTGCATATGAAAAATAAACAAAACCCTAAAACAGGCAGATAAATTAAACCGCATGGCTATTACAGTAGAAACATCACAATTTGCACATAAATAAATCAGGTTGTATCTCTTCACATAGTAGGAACATGCTAACACTTTCCCACCCTTGACGGTCCCTTTCCATCTGTTTAAATGGGGAGAAAAGCATATCACCTTACTGAATTAACATATGCCACTCTGGATTTCTTTTGTATTTTTCCTTTGTGTTTCAACTATTTGAAAGGAGAAATTTTGTCTGAGCACTCACCTTGAGCTAGGAAAGTACAGTTTGGCTTTTTAAACAGTTGATGTCCAAAATGAGTAACAGAGCCATTAAAATAAAGTAGCTCTGCATTATGTTCTTTCAAATAACGTCACTGCTGTTGCTTACATGCTACTGTATTTTGCTTTAAAAAAAAAAAAGTAGCACATTAACTCTTTCACTGGAAAAATAAACATAAGCTCTCTAGTCTCTGAACTTTTCATGTGCCTTTGTTAGTAGGATAAAAAAGTAACAATATCCTGAGGTCAATTATACTTCTTGATGTCAGTCTAATTCAGTATCAAGACTGAGATTTTTTTAAAGTCACTTCATAAATTTTAATGTGAATTTGAATTTTTATGTATCTGTTATGAAACTTTCAAATTCCCAGAAAATACTACTGTAGCTAAACTCAGTAAAAATACAGATTAAAAAGAACATAAAAAGAACATTTCAATTTGCAGGGGAAATTCTTTACATAAATTGGTATATTTAATTTTGGATTACCTCTATTAAAATAGTTTTTCTAATAGTTTTTTTTTTCCCAAGGCTTTCTACTGCATTCCAAAGTTTAATCTAAACATATTTAAAGTCTCAATTCTACAACTAAAATTTAATTCAAATTAAAATCTAAATTTAAATGCAGAATTCTAAACTCCTAGCTAGGTTTACTTTTAAATATTTTTAGAATTCCAAAATTCTACTTCTTTAAGCAGAGGAATGTTCTATTCTAAATATATTGTAAAATACACTTAGCAATGTAAAACAAATTAAGTTTCCTCTGAGACTGATAATTGGCCTATAATTTTTACAAAGTTCAGGTAAATTAGAAATAGCTTCCTAGATCACACCTTCTGCATACAGGTTACTTGTTACAGTAAAAAAAATATTGCCAAATGAAATTCCACTTTTTGAGATTCCAGTACTTTAGTGCTCTCTTGGTAACCTTATTTAACATGTGGAATTGCTTGGAAAAAAAGAGAAAAAACCTAACAACCAAGTAGCAATGTAGAATGTTTTGCTTCACCAAAAAAAAAAAATGCTTTGTCATGCAGCACAACTAAGTTTTAGTACAACTTTCTTTGCAAAAATGGGAAAGCATGAAGTCATAAAAGAGGTCAAAGTTCTCAGGAGGTAACATGAATTTAGATACTAGAAATATATATTAGAACTGTATCATAGCTTTATTCTAGTACATGCTAAATCACACTAAGATTTATTAATTTAATCTATCCTACTATACAGGATGAAAAATCCTTCCAAAGAGGATTGTGGCATCTTTTTTGGATTATATATTCATATAAATCCTGTGGATATTGGAATGAAGATCTTTCTGCCTTATTAATTGAGTTCTGAAAGGAGGGGCAGGTTAGCTGATTTTCTTTAAAATCATATTCAATTACAAACAATGCTACTTATAAAAATGCTGGAAAAAAAAGAATACTCAAGCCAAATCATAAAAAGAGAAATCCCCAAGACACCCATCAGGTAAATAAAGCCAACAAAAAGCTGCCCGAATAAAGACCAAGTGAAAATTATGTTTGAGTCTTACATGGATGAGCAGTGAAGAGAATTGTGCCTTATACACCACAGGTCACAGAAGACCATAGTAAATACATCCTCCTTCCAAAAATTATGACAGAAGCAGAGCCTGAGCCCGGCCCCTACTGTTCTCTGTTGCAGCTCTGAGAGCAAGAACGTGCATCAGTCTTTATGGGAGGACAAAAGCTGGTAGCCCTTCTTGAATCTGAACTGTGCTGCGCATTGGTACCCTCTGAACACTTGCTATGCAGTACCACTTCTCTAGAGATGAAGGCATACAAATATGCCCTCAGTGAATTTAAGAATGAATAAAACGTGAGAGGTGAAAGACTCTTGGATATTATGTTGCTTGTTCAAACATTCAGTTGAAAGAAATCTCACTATAGCACTTGAAATCTTTCTTTTAAAGTCAGTAGAGTTTCATCCACGTCCTCTCTAGGACTGATAAACAGGTTGTGACTATTAGAACAATGTTCAAAAAAGTAGCTAAAAATTAATGAACATACAGTCCTTAATTATTAAGGGGCGGAAGTTTTTGTACGAAGTGTAGGTTTGGTCTTCCAACAGATATATTAGCCTAAAAGAGTTGGTGGGAGATGGCAAAGGAAGCCATTTCCACATCTGTCATGTGAAATGTTACAATTCAAGTACAATGATGGGCATTAATAATTGCAGCACCAGTGTCACTGCAAGCTTTGCCTAAGGAGGCATTGCAGCAATTGGCAAGTTCATGTCCCTGTCAAATAAAGTAATGCAAGGTTGCTCAGCAACCTGTGACCGTGGGTTTGCAGTTCCAGGGCAACATTAGACATTTCATGAAAATTCTCAGAAGGAAATCAATTACTGCCTTCATTCCCATTAATCTTTTCTATTGTTTCTTTTCAATACAGAAAGCAGTTCAATGTAAAGTGGTAGCTCATGCCCCTTTTTGTGAAGCCCAATGAGTCACCACCTTATTTCTTCAAGTAAAAATGAGTGCAACAAAATGCATTTATTTTCTGCTCTATGAACAAACTTAACGTCTGCAATATTTCAAGTGACTTCAACACAGTCATCATGCATTGCAAGTTCAAGCCATAACAAACGTTGTTTGTATCTGCAAAGAAGCTGTTAGGCAATATGGTAATGTTTGTTTCAGTAAACAGCCCCCATAATTGAGCCATCGAATAGGAAACAAATACCTTTAACATTTTGAAGGGTCAACTAAATTTCCACTGCTTTCTGAAATCTTTTTTTCCCTTTCCTAACTCACTACTCTGTAATTTAAAATATCTAAATTATATACTGCATCGCCTAAAATGAGCTTTATCTCTGTTTTAATGACCTCCAATCCTATTTCATGTTGTATCACTGAACAAATGTGAAATGATGACAGAACGAGTTTGGATACTCATGCAGTATCATGAACGTTCATTTAAGTAGCAAACTGAACTGCCATATTCCATACATTATTAGCTACTCCAGACTGTAAGGATTATTGTTTCTTCATAATCTGTACTCTGTGACATGTAATTATAATAAAGCATAAGAATGAGGCTTGACAAAGTTCTGACGCTGCTATTTCACCCATGCAAACAGTAGAAAGGGTAGTTAAGAAATAGGTTTTATTTTTTAACAAACTACAGCAAGAAAAGTTTCACAGTGAAATATGTTCATATTCATTTCGTTCTAAATCTCAATCATGAAATATTTAACAACCGTGATCCCTGTCCTGAAAGTTGTAAACATCTACACAGTCCCAGTGGGACCAAGTCCCTTCTCATTTACAAAACCATAAATCAGAAATAACTCTGTTGAAGCTAATGGAATTTAAGAGGCATAAATCAAGGGCAATCAAATCTAATGGGGTTACTTGTATGAGTAAAAGATTTAAGAACTGGGCACCAAGTTAGATATACTGTTATATCTCTATCCAGTTATTCAAACATCAGTATAAAACTCTTAAGCACATTAATAGCAAGAGAGTTTATAACATTCAAAATGACTAATGCAGTGACCTACAGTAGTCACATTGTTTCCAGTGAACATTTATATTGCCAGCAATAAACCTTTTCACGCTGTACTTTGTCTTACGAATCTGAATTCAGCTCTTATTGGTCATAGTAAATACAATGTTTTCATTTAACTGACTTTCTCATGAGACTTGATTTAAGCAATTTCCTCCTCTATCACCAATATAATTTACTGAAGAGTAATAAAGAAGTGACTCATAGGAATATCTAGGACTGAGTTAAGTTCATCTATGTGGTATGTGTAGGCACTAAATCCAACACTCTTTTACGGTGAATCTAGATGATATGTCCTCAACTTTGTACTGTATCAAAGTCCGATGATCTTCCACTCTGTACAACATGCTTAACCGAATACAGAAAAGCATGTAACTTGTCCATAACTAGGCATGATGCTGATACATTCACCTATCTTATTTGGTTAATGCTAGAGCTGTACAAAAGGTTTGCCAGTATCCATTAAATAATGGATATAAACAGCCTCCACACCCACATGTAATCTCACTGATTTTGATAAGACAACTTGAGCAATAACTATTCATATGAGTAACAGTTTCTGGAGAGGATCTTATTGTTTCCTAAGCATAATAGCATGAAAACAGAAAAATTCTCTCTTTGACAGGATCTAAACATACACGTAAAGAAAAAGCAAGTAAGTAGGCAAACAAGACCAAAATATAATCCCCCAAATGATTGTATTATGTAGCATTCAAACCTAGTAAGAAAGGAAACACCAACATCACCATAACTAACATTTAGTGAGGACTTCAAAAAAATATTACAGCACACCAAGCATAGTCATGTAATATTCCACTTAAGTAGCTATTTGCAATCACAACAACGAGAAAAAAATGTGACATATTAATTCAGATATACACAGGTCTCTCCTGCTGTACCAACTTCCATAGTGCTGGAAGAGTGATTAAGGTTCAGCATTCACTGGAATCAGTGGGATCTTTCATCGTATTTAATGGGAGCTGCAATAAGCACTTAATGAAGAAACACTTAATTTTTCTTTCATCCAGACCTCAGTGAGGCCTACATTTTAGATTAAGTTAGCATCCTAATGTCTAGGTTCATATACCAGCTTCTAAATTACTTCAGAGAAAAGTCAAGGAGAACTGATATCTAATTCATGACAAAATAGTTAATTTATTAAAATCAATGAAAAACACGTCACAGCTTTCATATACTGTCCATTTCATACATTTAAAGAATATTCCTTGGTGGGCTTCTTGTTTGGAGAGCAGAATCTTACAGCCTGAGGGCTGAGTGAACACTTAGCTGTGTACCTGAAAGTAGATTTTCTTGGAGAAAGGAGAAATGTTTCTACTGTGTATTTGCTTAATACACTGGTATTAAATATATAACACCAAAATACTGAAATAGGGAAAAGTCAGTCAGTTAGAATGGTAGCAATGAATTGGATAAAACCATGTATTCTTCTTTATAAATGGATTTGCATTTCCATTTTGAAACATTTGTTTTCATGTCAATTGAGTCCTACAAGATCAGAGAGGTCAGGAAATCAACACAGATTCCAGCCACCACTAGAATCGCTCACTGTGCAGTCACAATTGCATGTCAGATTAGCATTTGTAGTTGCCAGGCAAGAAATGGGAATTACTCAAATTTTTCAAGATGGGAATGGTATTTATCTACAATAAAGCTTCCAAAAGAGCAGTCTGTTGCAACAGTAGAACCATTTATTGACATGACCTGTGATACCAACACAGTCCAGAGCCCCTTTAGGTCATGGGATGGTTAACTCTTCTAGAAAGCAAGGCTCAGCAACCCTGTTTAATTCCAATTATCAGTTTTCCCAGGCGATGGCTTTGTGATTTATCCATTGGCCACGATCATCATGCACTGGCCTAAGAATTATCGAGAGACCATTCACCGACGATGGACATTTAAACCTCTGAGCTGAAGCAAATGTATCACTTGATCAGACAGGCAGAAAGGAGTAATGACAGTAATGCAGAGATGGACACCTGTCAAGAGTGTCACGGAAATCCCAGATATTGTCATACATGTCCTGTCTGGAAATGACCTTGTACTTCAAATAGATGTGAATAAAATCCTACTAATGTTGTGCTTCTGACCCAAGGAAGGGGAATAATTTGGCTTACAATGGAGCCAAAGGGAATCTCTCCAAAGGAAAACGGAAAACACTATCATAGTTAATAGTGTCAGGCTAGTTAGGGCTGGAGCTCTAGTGTGGCAGTGATAGGACACATTTGTTCTGTCAGACTTTCTGATTCAATTAGGGTACCTGTAAATGCATTTCTAATATTCATACTAAAAGGCTATTGAGGCCTTTACAAACTACAACTGAGTACTTTGCTGAGCTAAATTTCAGAGACTCTCTTTGAGGTCCAGTGAGAGAAGTGTTTTTCTTTAAAAGCAGAAAAAACTAATCTGTATCTGTTCAGGTATCTGCACCGGCTCCACTCCCAACTGTTAAAACTACTGCTTCTCGTGCAGGACAGGGCTTGGTTGCTCAAGACAAAACAGAGCTTACTCTCCAGTCCATTCCTGCAGGGAAGCTGTGCTACTCATTTCCAAGAGGGGTGGGGGAACTTTCTCAGCTTAAAGCCCCACCATTGCTGTTCATTCATGCTTGGCTCACTGGAGTCCAGCATACTCACAAAGCATTGAATTTTCTTCAAAGTTTAGCATTTGATTGATTTGTTTGCTTCAGTTCAGCTCAGATCGGTTACTCGAGATATGATACTTGGAAGTACAAACATTCTGCAGTCCAGAGTGTGAAACGAATATGGATGAAACAGCTAAATAAAAACACTCAGTAAATTAAAGTAATTGAAAGCAATAGGAGCAGTGGCAAGAAATCTCTCACTTAAAAACCAGTTTTCACATTTCAGAACAGCTGGGTGACAATGTGATGTCAATTTTTAAAAGGAGATCTGAAGCACTACGGACTTGCAAGTCACTAATAGGCAAATGAGTAGAAACTAAGAAATAAAATAATTAATGGACACCTGGATAAAAAAGGGCCAGTTTGGAAGTAGTTAAACAGAGGAAAATTCTGCCTTACAAATTTATTAGTGTACTTTGAAGGGGTCAAGCATATAGATAAAGAAGGATAGATAGATGTACTCTGGTTGGACTTCCAAAAGGCTTTTGACAATGTCCTTCACCAACAGCTTTTAAGAATTGCCACAACATAAAGTCTTTGCAGAAGCAAGCAATCAGTTAAAAGACTGAAAATAAAGCTTAGGAGTAATTAGTTATGTGTTTATTAAAAAGCAATTAGCTTCTCGCAATGGGCAGAGGTCCCTGCGGGAGTTCTGCTGCGGTCCACAGTACAATCTCTTCTGGGACAATATACTATTTCATTAAAAGAAAAAAATTACATGGAAAATGGAATAAGCAATGAGGTGTAGATGTCAGCTATTGTTAACAATCACAGATGTAAAGACTGCAGCTGACTGTGGGTGAGCTGCAGACGGACCCTGCAAAATTGAGTGACAAGATTAAAATGGCAAGTGAAATCAAATGTAGACAAATGTAAATGAACTGATGTACAAACCTAACCTCACACTAAAACAGTTTTGAGCTGCCCAGTACCACTGAGGAGCAATATTCTCAGGGTTATGGCAGACATGGAAACTCCTCTCGGTAGAAGTTCCAACAGCAAATAACATACTAGACGTGACCAATAAAAGTATGGAGAATAAAGCAGAAAGCATGGCACTGCTCCAAATAATAATAATAAAATAAATAATCCAAAGTTTTGCCACACTTTAAGTACTGTGTGCAGTTCTAGTCCCCTCTATTCAAAGAAGACATAGTACAGCTGGAGAAGTTTCAAAGTGGGAGAAGAAGGTTGGACAAAAGATATGGTATGGCAAACAGTTAAGTAAACTAAGACTCTTCAGTCTAGATAGGACACAATTTAGGGAAACGAAGCTACTGATTAACAAGCAAAAGTGAGGTGGTTCTTCATGCAGTTAAGTAGCAAACTTTTAAAATCCTTACCAAAGAATATTATGGATGCTGAAAGTTGACTTTAATTTGCAAGATTGGAAAAGTGTCTGGACAAAAAAATCATCAAGAATTTCTAAGCAAGCAGAAACCATATCTAGCTCAAGCAGTCTCCTGAGCTGAAAACAGTCAAAGTGAGTGTTAAGGAGAAGCATCAGATGCTTGTTTTGTTCAATCTCTCCCACAGACAGTAACTTAACACCACTGCCACTGGCAGGCAGGCTAGATGGATCTTCTAATGGACCCAGAATGGCCTTGCATCCTTACTGGTCTTTTTGAATAAAGGCTGTTCATGTGAACAAAAATGTTATAGGAACTACTTTTCTACGCCCTAGATGTCATACTACTTGCTTTAAAGGTGTGACACAACATGCATGTTCTTTCTTGTTTAAGACATCAGAGTGCTGTGTTAATATGTTCTACAAAGAGAAGCTCTATCAAAGCAAAAAAATGTCAAAATTTATCCAGAGGGAAGGCTACATGCTACTGTTGATTAAGCTAAATATTTAAAAAAGGAGAACATTATCCAATTCTAGGCTTGAATTTCAGCCACATAGCACTACTCAGTAACACTTTCACTGCCCACTAAGCACTCTTGCACAAAACCCAGTGGTTTTATTCCAGTTTGAACAAGAATGAATAAGAGAATGTAGCAAAGGTTTTAATTGTGACTTTTAACATCTTTATAAATTCAATTTGGAAAACAAACATAGATGAGGCCTATTCCCTGCTGGCACAAAAATGTCTCTAAAAAGAAATAAAAAAAGGAGAAAAACTCTAACTTGACCAAAAATGGCCCCTTGTTGATGGCTATCCCTCATTTAGAAGCATGATGCCACCCTGGGAGCAGATTCCATCTATATGGAAGAGTCTCTGCTGAGAATATTTTTCTTTCCTAATTTGTTTAAAACTACATAATCCATGATCATGCTTGGCTAACGTGCCTTTTACAATCTCATGTCCGTCGTACACCATCATGTAATCCACAAGAATTTCCACAACAAGCTATTCTGGCAGAATTTCATGGTGTAGCTCTGATACTCTTCTGGACTTGCCAACATTTCATTCCAAAGTTTTTCATTCTGCAAATATCAATCAAATTGGGTCCAGCAAGTTACCAAATAATCACTTACTGTCTTAAGCTATGTATCTCTGGCAAGCAGGATTCTGTTTGATTATATTTTTTCCTGTGTTTGGCAGGTGACAAAGAGCACCACAGTTCCTCACTAGGGATCATATGATTTATTCACTTCCATGGCTGACGTATGTATCTCCACACTTTGTGATTTTACAATTCATCATTTGTAGAGGAAGAGACAGATATACTGGTCAATCACAGAACCACAGAACATAGCTACAAAACATGCAAATACAATACTGGAAATATCTTGCCTGACAAAGTCTAGAGAATTATTTATGACATTGTACAAAGCAGTGGGGAGGCTGTATACAAGCTGGCCATCTTTTCTGGTCAAGGCAAACAGATGTCAATCAAAACACAGCAAGTGGGATGACCGTGGGAGTGGGAAGTCTATCTTCTAATAGGAAACCAGAAGCTACAGAAGAAAAAGTGAAGGCTGGTTCCCCCCGCAAATGTGCTGGAGAAACAGATGAGCCACTTAAGCACAAGAACAGATATATACTGGCCATGACTAAATTCGGTTTCTAAGTTGGAAGTCAGTGGGCAGGGGGGAGAAGCTTTCCAGAATGAGGACAAGTAAGAAAATCACTTTTAAAACTTGTTAGTTTTAGACTTGTTTAAAACTGGGGTAAAAAATCCACTTGTGAACACCTTAAGGTATATAATAGCCATCACTGATGATCCAGTCCGATCCAGTATCTTTCTGATTTTTATATTTACTTTGAGCCAATACTTTGCAAATTAAAAACTGTATCTATCTTCAAGTACTACTTGATTAACAGTCCCCTTCAAATCCTGAAGTAGGGCATGAAATTAAACTATGGAATAGTAGGTCAAAACTATGTAAGTAATATTGGTATATGTATTTATTACAGCAGGGCAGCAAACGACTACCTGCCAGAGTTCCTCTAGAAACTGTTTTGGTCAGTATTTCAACTAGTGACCTGAATATTGGCATAGGAAAGACACCTATTAAACACACATGAAGAAGCAGAAAGGATCTGCAAGCACATTGTGGGGCAGGAACAGAATTCAAAACAACCTGAAACTGTAAAACAAGGTCTCCAAAAACAGGGCAAGATTCAGCCAAGGCATATGCAAAGTACTACACCTAATCAATAATAATCTACTGGACAAACTGAGGCTGGAGAACAACGAGCTAGGAAATTTGGCAGAATCAATCTGTGAACTATACCAGATCACAAGCTGAACTAAGTCAACAATGTCACAGTGCTACAGGACAGACAAACAACATAACAGGCTATATAAATAAGAGTGCTGTCCTGAAGACAACTAAAGGAATTCTTATGCTGTACTCAGCTGTAACGTTCTAGCAGTTTCTTGCTCAAGATCGTGAGGATCACTTAGAAAGACCAGAGTCAAACAGCAAGACTGATCAGTGAAAGCCTGACCTATGTGAAACAAGGGAAAGAACTGGGTTTGGATGAAAAAAGATAAAAGCAGGTGGCAGGAAGAGTGGAATGATCCAACTTTTCTGATGTTGCTACACTTCATGTTCATAGAGAAACAACAAATGCAGGCTTTGAACTGCAGATACAGATACAGCTTAGACTTCACCGGGGCAAAGAGGGTAACGAGGC
Source organism: Burhinus oedicnemus (assembly GCA_008921705.1). Taxonomy (NCBI): domain Eukaryota; kingdom Metazoa; phylum Chordata; class Aves; order Charadriiformes; family Burhinidae; genus Burhinus; species Burhinus oedicnemus. Next base: position 840,745 of record VFFE01008071.1, read on the forward strand.
ACTAGAATCGATCATGCCCTGGCACTGTGGAGCCTCGTTACTGAAGACCTTTGAAAACTGGTTAAATATCTGCCAGGACAGCTGTGGGCATAGCTGATCATCCTCAAGGGCACTGCAATGGACAAACGGATTTGTAGCGATATCCCTCCTGTCCTTCACTTCTACAACTGTCAGCCATTGTCAGCCAGAGGTCGTGTCATACCAGATATGACCACATAGTCATATGATGGCACAGTGATTATGAAATGATAGAGTTTTAAATTCTTTGGGAAGTAAGGAGGGGGTTAGTAAACTGCCACCTTGGACTTCCAGAGGGCTGACTTTGGTCAGTTTAGGAGACTGGTTGACACGGTCCTGTGGGAGGCAGTCCTGAAGTGCAGAGGAGTCCAGGAATGCTGGACATTCTTCAAGAAAGAAATGTTTAAGGCGCAGGAGCTGGCCATCCCCATGTGCCATAAGACAAGCTGGCGTTGAAGAAAAGCAGCCTGGCTGAACCAAGATCTATGGCTGAAACTCAGGAAGAAAAGGAATGTTTATGGCCTATGGAAGAAGGGGCAGGCAACTCAGGAAGACTACAAAGGTTTTGTGAGGCTATGCAGGGACAAAACTAGAAGGGCCAAAGCCCAACTAGAACTTAATCTGGCTACTGCCATAAAACACAATAAAAAATGTTTCTATAAATACATTAACAACAAAAGGAGGACTAAGGAGAATCTCCATCCTTTATTAGATGTGGGGGGAAACATAGTGACAAAGGATGAGGAAAAGGCTGAGGTACTTAATGCCTTCTTTGCCTCAGTCTTTAATAGTAAGACCAGTTGTTCTCAAGGTACCCAGCCCCCTGAGCTGGAAGACAGGGACAAGGAGCAGAATGAAGCCCCCATAATCCAAGGGGAAATGGTTAGAGACCTGCTACACCACTTAGACACACACAAGTCTATGGGGCCAGATGGGATCCACGCAAGGGTACTGAGGGAGCTGACAGGAGGTGCTCACCAAGCCACTTTCCATCATTTCTCAGCAGTCCTGGCTAACCGAGGAGGTCCCAGTTGACTGGAAGTTAGCAAATGTGACGCCCATCCACAAGGAGGAGGGCCGCAAGGAAGATCTGGGGAACTACAGGCCTGTCTGTCTGACCTCGATGCTGGGGCAGGTTATAGAGCAGATCATCTTGAGTGCCATCACGCAGCACATACAGGGCAACCAGGTGATCAGGCTCAGTCGGCCTGGGTTTATGAAAGGCAGGTCCTGCTTGACAAACCTGATCTCCTTCTATGACAAGGTGACCCGCTTAGTGGATGAGGGAAAGGCTGTGGATGTTGTTTACCTGGACTTCAGTAAAGCCTTTGACAGCATTTCCCACAGCATACTCCTGCAGAAACTGGCTGTTCATGGCTTCGATGGGTGTACACTTTGTTGGGTAAAAAACTGGCTAGATTGCTGGGCCCAAAGAGTTGTGGTGAATGGAGTTAAATCCAGTTGGCGGCTGGTCACAAGTGGTGTTCCCCAGGGCTCAGTATTGGGGCCAGTTCTGTTTAAAATCAACAATCTGGACGAGGGGATCAAGTGCACCCTCAGTACGTTTGCAGATGACACTAAGGTGGGCGGGAGTCTTGATGTGCTTGAGGGTTGGAAGGCTCTACAGAGGGATCCGGACAGGCTGGATGGATGGGTCAAGGCCAACGGTATGAGATTCAACAAGGCCAAGTGCCGGGTCCTGCACTGGGGTCACAACAAGCCCATGCAATGCTACAGGCTTGGGGAAGAGTGGCTGGAAAGCTGCCTGGCAGAAAAGGACCTGGGGGTGTTGACTGACGGCCAGCTGAATATGAGCCAGCAGTGTGCCCAGGTGGCCAAGAAGGCCAGTAGCATCCTGGCTGGTATCAGGAATAGTGTGGCCAGCAGGACTAGGGAAGTGATTGTTCCCCCATACTCAGCACTGGTGAGGCCGCACCTTGAATACTGTGTTCAGTTTTGGGCCCTTCTACTACAAGAAAGACACTGAGGTGCTGCAGCACCAAAGAAGGGCAGCAAAGCTGGTGACAGGTCTGGAGCACAAGTCCTCATGAGGAGTGTCTGAGGGAACTGGGCTTGTTTAGCCTGGAGAAAAGGAGGCTAAGGGGAGACCTTAGCACTCTCTGCAACCACCTGAAAGGAGGTTGTAGTGAGGTTCGTGGTGGGACGAGAGAAAATGGCCTCAAGTTGTGCCTGAAGTGGTTTAGATTGGATATTAGGAAAAATTTCTTCACCAAAAGGGTTGTCAAGCGTTGGAAGAGGCTTCCCAGGGAAGTGGTTGAGTCATTGTCCCTGGAGGTATTTATAAGACATGTAGATGTGGTGCTTAGGGACATGGTTTAGTGGTGGACTTGACAGTGTTAGGTTAACAGTTGGACTCAATGGTCTTAAAGGTCTTTTCAAACCTAAATGATTGTATGATTCTATGATTCTAATTCCTTCTCCACAGGACTGCTCTCAATCCACTCATTGCCCAGCCTGTATCCATGTTTGGGATTGCCCTGACCCAGGTGCAGGACCTTACACGTGGCCTTGTTGATCTTCGTGCAGTTCTCACGGGCCCACCTCTCTAGCCTGTCAAGGTCACTCTGGATGGCATCCCTTCCCTCTAGAGTAGGAATTGTAAGAACAGTTTTCTCATGCGGCCTATTCTGGGACAAGCACAGTCTCATGTTCTGTCTCCAAGATTTCCAGCCTCACTCCTGTCCTTTTCCAGCTGGATCTATCAGAACTCACGTGGATCTGAGTGTTGAGGGTCTTTAGGCAAGTGAAGAATGAAGTATGCCAGGTGCAGCATGAGACTGTCCCTACAGGGAGGGAGGATGCTTGCCCAGATCAATTCTTCTGTAGACAAACTCCAAGTAAAAGTGCTGCAAAGCTGTCCAGTACCAGTTTTCCACATGATGAGTGTTGCCCTTTTTGCTGATCTGTCCTGGGTCCATGCAGATTCACTGCTTGCTTCCCCATCCCCTATCTGAGTTTTCTCTCTTTCTCTTTAATCTACAGTGTTCCTGCAGCACCTGCTTTCTTGTTATCTGAGTAGGAATTTCTAATTTCTTCTTACAGGCATAGGACAGATTGAGGTGAATGATGGCAGTACAAGGGATAAAGCCACGATTACATTTGGGAATGCACCTTCAGCAACTCTTCTTCACAGACTGAAGACCCACACCTTCGTGTTTAATTCTGCAACACAAAAATCATAGATTCTGGTACGAAATATCTAACCTACTTCAGAGTTAGGCTGTTTTTTTAATCCTATGCATGTTTTCCTCAAAATGGAAAGGATTACCCCTTCAGCTTGCCTGTAACTTCTGCGTTATAGTAATGGCATTTTCACCTACTGGACTTGACATATTTTTAATCAATTTGAAAATACTTATTCAAGCAGACTCTCTCTTGATATATTTGAAAAAGTACTCTTTCATAAGAGTGTCTAGTGTTTGTATCTTAAAAATCACACTGCTTTGATAAATTGATGGATTATTTTTTTCAGCATGTTAATTTTTTTCCATTTCTAAGACATTTTTTTTTTACAGTTTATTACACTGCTGGAGGTCTTACTGCAGCATACTTACATGGGACTCCTTTCCCAAGAATTCTATTGAATCAGTGAGAGTGAAAACGGTAGAAAGTAGTTTTGTTTCACATAAAGAAAATATTTGATTATAATTTTTAGCACTTAAAGGGAATAAAAGAGCGGTATGCTTGAATTAGCTCAGTGCTGCTTTTATATGCCATAGCAGCGTTCCATGCAGGTCTGTGAAGAAGAGCTGCATCGTGCACAGAACAACCCTGTGAGTGCTGAAGTGAAGAGACTCGAAATGGTGATTTTTTAAAAATAGTTTGGTCTCCAATCTGGCTTGGCTTTGATTTCTAGACATTCAGGAAATGGAACTTTCGAAGCTGAAGTCAATGGGAAAATGCGCACTGTTCCCCCTCAGTAAGTGTGACTTTATGGAAATGTTAAAATGCACCTCATTGTTTGCATAGAGTCTCCTTTTGGCAAGAAATGGGAATCTGTATAATCAATTACTCCAGAGACTTTCCTTCAAGGCCTTTGGGTTAGAAACTGTGGACACTTTTTCAAAGAAAATATTTTTGTACAAATGAGCTCTTTTCATACAGAATCAAACAAATCCAAGATATACCAGGCATTTGACAGTGACGTGTGGATGAATACCCATAAAATACTCAAAGGAAATACATGACAGAATACTGAAATAACTGCTGAGTCTTGGCCTTGTGTTCATTAATATAACCCAGTGATTGTACAGTTTAACTTAAACTGGCAAGTTTTTCTGTTCACTTGTTGGAGAAAAAACCCAAACCCTATGGTTCAGTGGAGTAAGCTGGTCTATTTATATAGCAATGATATTTTCTGTAAACCAAATTTTATGCACTGACTTCTCAGATGAGAAAATTGTGTTCCTGTGATGTTTTTAATTATATTCCAAATGGTTGTATCAGTATATCCTCAGAATAAAAACAATTAGTAAGCAGATCTCAACAAAAGGCATTTCCTAAAAATCTTCCAGACAATCTTCCCAAAAATCCCAGGACTGGGATCAGGCATATTGTGATGTTTTAGGTTACTCTCTCTAGCATATTGCACTGTCTCCCTTGTAGCAGTGCACAGTCACTGTCTGGGAATGGTCATTTTGACTTCCCCCTTTCACTGATGTGGGTATCTGTAGTACCCAAAGTAAGCCCCAGTGTTTTACACCAGGTTTGTCTAGTTTGGAGAAGAGGAGGCTGAGAGGTGACCTCATTGCTCTCTACAGCTTCCTGAGGAGGGTAAGTGGAGAAGGAGCTGCCGATCTCTACTCCCTGGGATCCAGTGACAGGAGAGACAGCATGAGAATGGCTCAAAGCTGCACCAGGGGAGGTTTAGACTGGACATTAGAAAGTGTGTTTTTACCAAGGGGGTGGTCAAACACTGGAACAGGCTTCCTAGAGAGGTGGTCGATGGCTAGTGGCTGTCAGTGTTTAAGAACCATTTGGACAATGCCCTAATAATAAGCTTTTAACTTTTGGTCATCC
>VFFE01008072.1:40461-53827 GCA_008921705.1 Burhinus oedicnemus
CCCCATCCCCCTTCAAACCTAGTTTAAAGCCCTATGAATGAGCCCTGCTAATTCTTGTCCCAGGATCTTTCTTCCCCTTCGGGTTAGGCTTTCTCCACCAGTTGCCAGCATGCCTGGTGACCTGTAGATCAACCCATGATCAAAGAAACCAAAGTTCTGCTGGTTACACCAGTCTTGCAGCCAGGAGTTAATTTGCTGGCTCCTCCTGCTTATCCCCTCATCAGTCCCTGCAACTGGTGGGATAGAGGAGAACACTATTTGTGCTCCTGATCCCTTAACCAGCTGTCCCAGGGCCCTAAAGTCATTCTTCATTGCCCTTAGACTTCTGGTAGCTACCTCATCACCACCTACTTGAAATATCAGTAGCGGGTAGTAATCTGAGGGCCGAACCAGAGTAGGGAGTTTTCTCCTTATGTCCTTAATCCTGGCCCCAGGGAGGCAGCTGACCTCTCGGTGGGATGGGTCAGGTCTACAAATGGGGCCCTCTGTTCCCTGCAGAAGGGAGTCACCTACTACAATTACCCTTCTTTTTTTCTTAGTTGAGGAAGTCCTAAGGTGTGGGGTTGAGTGACTAGCCCTCTGGCTGTTAACAAAAACAAGTAAAACCAGCAACACTGGTTTTACCAGAGTAGCCGTTTTACCACAGCTTTCCTTTCTCTGCGGGTTATCAGGACACAAGGAAAGACCTTCAGAAAGACACTCTGCTTGCTTTCCTTCACCTTGGTTTCTCTCATTTGTTCCCAAGGCCAGAAGTACAATCCACATCCTCCAGTGCCAACTGAGACCCTACACACAAAAGCTAGGTAAGTATTATCACCTGAAGAGTAATCAGACTGGCTGGCCAAAACATTTATTTTCATAGTTATCTTTACATGTAACATAGCAGAATATATGTCACATTAACTGGCAGGTTCCAGAGTAGCTGGGATGCCAAAAAAACATGGTCCAAGAACTACACCTATGTATCAACCTGTGGCAAAAATACTGGCAATTGGCTGGTGAAACTTCAGCTATTAAAAGAGAGGATCAAACCTCCAAATTTTCAGGGCTAGTCTCATTATCAACCATCAGAGTGCCAAGGCTAACATTCCTCAACCACATTAACACCTGCTGCCTTCCAGAGATGTCCAACACCGATGTCTAGCACAGCATCTGACCTTTGCAATTTTACCATCACCACTAAACTTAATCCTCTACATTGGCTTCCCACCTACTGCTGCTGACAGTGCTCAAGTCATTGTTTAAGTTAGCTTCACATTCTTGATACACGTACTACTGTTTTTGTTATGTTGCTTAGCATTATAGGGCTCTTAACTGGTCCAAGGCACATAATTATAAAATAAGTCATATTATCTGCAACAGTATCATAGAATCATAGAATGGTTTAGGTTGGAAGGGACCTTAAATATCATCTAGTTCCAACCCCCTTGCTATGGGCAAGGACACCTCCTACTAGACCTGGTTGCTCAAAGCCCCATCCAACCTGGCCTTGAACACTTCCAGGGATGGGGCATCCACAACTTCCCTGGGCAACCTGTTCCAGTGCCTCACCACCCTCACAGTAAAGAATTTCTTCCTAATATCTAGTCTGAATCTACCCTCTTCCAGTTTGAAGCCATTACCCCTCGTCCTATCACTACAGGCCCTTGTAAAAAGTCCCTCTCCAGATTTCTTGTAGGCCCCTTTCAGATACTGGAAGGCTGCTATAAGGTCTCCCCAGAGCCTTCTCTTCTCCAGGCTGAACAACCCCAACTCTCTCAGCCTGTCCTCATAGCAGAGGTGCTCCAGCCCTCTGATCATCTTCGTGGCCCTCCTCTGGACCCGCTCCAACAGGTCTGTCGTTCTGATGCTGGGGGCTCCAGAGTTGGACACAGTACTCCAGGTGAGGTCTCACGAGAGAGGAGCAGAGGGGCAGAATCACCTCCCTCCACCTGCTGGCCATGCTTCTTTTGATGCAGCCCAGGATGCGGTTGGCCTTCTGGGCTGCGAGTGCACATTGCTGGCTCATGTTGAGCTTCTCGTCTACCAGCACCCCCAAGTCCCTCTCCTCAGGGCTGCTCTCAATCCATTCTCCACCCAGCCTGTATTTGTGCATGGGATTGTCCCAACCCACATGCAGGAACTTGCATTTGGCTTTGTTGAACTTCATGAGGTTGGTATAGGCCCACCTCTCAAGCCTGTCCAGGTCCCTCTGGATGGCATCCCTTCCCTCCAGTGTGTCAACCACTCCACACAGCTTGGTATCCAAGAAGCAATTTTAAATTAACAAGAAGTCTCTTCAATTCTTAACTAGTAGCTTCTTAAAGAGCATCAAACTTGAAAGAATGAATACTTCTATTCATTGTTAAATAAAGCCATATAAACTGCCTACAATGTACCGAGGCTAGACAGAGTACCAAACAGTGCACAGTTCAGTTTTCATCCCTAGCAACTACTGTGAAATTTTGGTGTGATATCTCACTATAATCTGTAATATGAGCAAGGTTCCAGTTTAACAAAAGCTGGTGCTTCAGCTTTTTTCCTGTTCAACAAGACTTTTAAACACCTCCTTAGTTTCTAAACAAATACCATTTTAACTGTATTTCAGTAGCCCTTAAGCATATCCTCTTATTCTCTGCTGAATCAGGGCACCGTATCAGAGCATCCGACCAGAATGGCCACCATATTAATAATAAAATAACAAGTATCAGCACTCTGTAAAGAAGGAAATTATTTCAGTTTGAAGTCATGCAATTAAATGTCAGTAAAAAGTTATAAGTTGCTTCACATGTATTAAGTTGTTTATAAGACTACTTTTAAACAAACTTGAGTCACCAACAAGCAGCAGTCATAAGCAAGTTTTAGAGTTACTTTTAAAAACACTGGGTATATATTCTTTAAGTTTCCCTTAAACTATAGGTATGTTTAGCTTGACAGAAGGATAGTTTTTATTTTCAGAATGTTTGGGACAAGTGACTTCTGATCACCGGACATATGGTTTTATCAGATCCTATACATGAAGAGGCACAGACCAGAATTGTCCCTTGTACACTCATAAAGGAACTTTACAGTAGTTTCAGCTTTTTGTGGAATCACATAATACATACACTGGAGTGGTACTTGTTGGGTTAACACATCTATTTCAACGTAGTGGCACACTTGTGTGTTGTGGAACACAACTTACTTACACAGAACATGAATAAATGTGTCACACTAGCACATAGGTAAATGAAGCCACATAAATCCATATACATATAGGTATCTCAGTGAGGACAAGACTGGTTGACGAGATTCAATGTAGTTTGAATTCCTTCTTGCACAGTTCTTCACGATCCTGAAATTTAACGTTGCTCCTATTAAGTCTACACTTAAGGGCAAGGGGAAAACATGGATTTTTCTATTGTTTGGGCCTTTCTGGTACTCACCATGACCAAAAATATCCTGGATAACTGAATACATTCAAAGTGGGCATGGATCTGTAACATTTATTCTAGACTACTAAATGAACTAATGTAAATATAAGAAAACATACCACTTATTTTTGAGGACTCTTGAATGCTCTTGCAAACACAGAAGTAGGAAAGAACAAGTTTCATTCTTACTAAGGAGGAGGGATAAGGTAGATGGAAAGTGCACAGGAACTATCAAGTCATTCCACTCATGCACTGATGACACCATGGATACGGCAGTTTAGTCTTGAGAATTGGTGAGGGGTGGTGCGTGGGGACAGATATTAAAACAGTAGACAAAAAGGAACAATCCAAAATTAACTGACAAATTCACTTAAAATTCACTTATTTGCTTCTCCTGATAAAATACAGGCAGAAATAGAAAGAAGATAATAAATATAGAATTACCTGAAGTTAAATGATGTTCTACACTAAATTCCTTCAAAGTTTGAACTAAATGGTATTTCTAAAAATAAAGAACTATACAAACATAATTCTCGGAGGTCATAAAAGCAAAAAAGAAGAAAAAAACAAGGCAAGAGTTTCTCACTGTATTGCATTTTCTCTGGTTTTGGTCACCAGAGTCAACAGCATGCACAACCAAATGTATGGATGCTAAAAACTTACATTTGCTGCCAATGGCACTGAAGTCAAACAAGATGCCATAAATACAAGATATTTCACATAAACCTCCTCAGCTATGGAAACCAGAGAAATGGAAATATTATATTATTCCAAATAACTATCACTTGGCAAGAAAACACAGTTGCTTTTTTAAAGATCATTTATTATTATTTTTAAGTACAATTAACAGTTGGTGAGTTTATCTCTGTATTTGTAAGGCACTCTGTCAGCCTACACCTACAGCTGGAGAAGTGCAAATAAGTTATTTATAAATGCTTTACTAAACAAAATTCACTTCAAAAAGTATTTGAAATTTTTAAAGTTCTTCCTTAGACCCTCTCTGTGTTCTTCTCTAGTCACAACAGGCAGATAATTAGCACATAGGATGCGAAGGATCAGCAATGAGCAGGGCATAGGAGATGAACAAGATGATCTGTCTTTACAAAGGATACCACAGTTTGCAGAGGGGAAATTAAGAACCACAGACATAAGCTTGGGGGTTTAAAGAAAGAAAAAATTCAGCTTTCAGTAATTTATTAACTTACCTTAGGTTTCCATGTATTCTAGAATGATATCTGATTTTATAATTGCTTAATGTATACACTGACATGATTCTGAGAAGTCTGGATTCAGGCATCACTCATTTAATACAGTGAGTCACAGTATATGGTACTGCTTCAACAAGTATAAACTGTTCTGCTTGAAATACTTTAAGTTCAGTATTTTCTAAGTCAAAAGCAGTCACTGAGACTTATATCCTCTTCGCCTCCTTAAAATCGCTGCTTAAAAGAGTCAGATGAATGCTCTGAACAGGAACTTGGTGCTCAGAAGAAAATATTCAAAAAGAATAACCTACTGCACATCGTCCATCCCTCAAACAGCAGTCAAACTTCAGAGTCAGACAGCATGTGAAAATACCAGATAATATAATCTTAATTTGATTTACTCACCACTGTTCCAAGTCCTTAGGTCTTGGTCAACCACTTCAGATGCCTGTCAATACCTAGAGAAATAATTGATGTAAAACGTAAGAAAGGTACAGAGCCAAAAACGTTAAAACAATATTTATGATTAGTATTGGTGGCTGGAATGATACAACTCCGCTTGTAAGAGATTATATGCATATGGGTAACATTTCACTACCAGGACACTTCTCCTTTGCCAGAAATGCAGCATTCTGGACATTACTCCAAACCACCAAGGAGCCAAAAAAAAATATGCACGTGTGAAGGAGTAACAGATAAACCACTAAGCATGCTCAAAATTGCATCTTTTTGTCTTCCTCTATTTTACTAATAATGTATGCCAAGATTTGAAAATAAATTTTAAAGTATTTGTATATTCTATTTTGATTTATAACAAAGTGTTAAAATCAGGTGTGACTTAGGAAGAACTACAAAACTTCCTAAACCACTGGAATAAAAAACTAAACTACAAAGCATGTTCACCCCACTTATGAAACTTATGAAATGCACCTTCAAACCCCTTCTGCCACCCCACATGCATATATTTCATGGAATTCAGCAAGGACAAACGTGAAGTCCTGTACCTGGGTGTCATAGTTTAGGCTGGGCTGGCCATTAAAAAAACAACAGATGCTCTCTTTTAATCTCTCTCCTTTCTCAGAACAGAAGAGAGAGAGAATAAGGGAGAAAGACTTATGGGTTGAAAAGAAAACTAAAAGTACTTTCATGAAATATTAATAATGAAAAGATAATAATATCAACAAGAAAATAATGAAATATATACATTGTTTATTGACTAATCCCTTGGACAGGCTGGACGCTGACTACCTGGGGAGCAGCTCTGCTGAAATGGAGCTGGGGGTCCAGGAGGACAGTGGGCTAAACATGAGCCAGCCTTTACCCTGGAGGCAGCCAAGGCCAAGAATATCCTGGGATATATCTACAGGCTAAGCTCTCATTAATAAGTGATTATTTGCCTTTACCTAGTACTCTTGGAATACACATCTGGAATACCATGTCTGGTTTTTGATCCCCAGTACCAAAAAGTAATAAAATAAGGTGATAAAGGTAAGGTTGATTCAGTGATGCTGAACTACAGGATTTCCCACAATAATAACAAATTTGCATTTTTGTACATACATCAGGACATGATATATGAAAAACCTCCCCTTATCTAGAAGAACAAAATGAGTCGGAAGGTCAGTAGATGCTAACAGAGAGATAATTTGGCTTTTGAGAAGATGGTTTCATAATGGAAAGTCAGTGCAGAACTCCTAACAAAGCATGCTGCTGAGGACAGAGGAAAACATACTGGGAGCACTGGAAAGTCAAGCAAGGCCTAAAATGGCCTCTGAATTCCTGGCACATAGAATATTCCACCAGGGGAGGCCGAGGCCCCTTAGTGCCCTCGGGGCTCTGATGTTTGGTTGCTAATTAAATGCTGTAACCAGTAGCATGTTCCTCAGCAATGAGCTAGAATCATAGAATCCCAGGTTAGATAGGACCTCAAGGATCATCTGGTCCAACCTTTCTTGGCAAAAGCACAGTCTAGACAAGATGGCTCAGCACCCTGTCCAGCTGAATCTTAAAAGCGTCCAGTGATGGGGAATCCACCACTTCCCTGGGGAGATTATTCCAATGGCTGATTGTTCTCATTGTGAAAAATTTTCCTCTTGTGTCCAATCGGAATCTCCCCAGGAGTAACTTGTACCCATTACCCCTCGTCTTTTCCATGTGACTCCCTGTAAAAAGGAGTCTCCATCTTCTTTGTAGCCACCCTTTAAATACTGGAACATGGCGATAAGGTCGCCCCTAAGCCTTCTTTTCTCAAGACTGAACAAATCCAGTTCTCTCAGCCTTTCCTCATATGGCAGGCTTCCCTGTCCTTTGATCATCTTTGTGACCCTTCTGCAGACCCTCTCCAGCCTGTCCACATCTTTTTTGTATAGCAGGGACCAAAACTGAACACAGTATTCCAGGTATGGTCTGACAAGCACTCAGGCTATTCTTCTTTCTAAATATCAGCTGGCTTAATAAATAACTTCTGAAGAGTATTATTAGCATCCAAATTAATGCCCCCAGATTACCACACACTGTGGCCTGCAAAATACTAAATTTACAAGTAAAGCAGTCTGCTGGCAGAAGTGGAACAGAACGACTCCAAGGGAGACAGCTCAGTTATCTTCTCTTGAAGGCCCGGAGATGGCAACTGTGGAGTTTTGTTAAGACACAAGCAAATAACGTGCCGTTTTATTTAATTGGTAGACAGCCTGAGCCTGTCACAGAATGCTGCATGGCTATCCCATCACGATAGCCTGGAAGAAAAAAAAAAGACATCCTGGTTTGAGGTAAAACAGGACCAATTTTGTTCAGTAACTTTACTTGTTAGCTAGGCCTCTTCTAACTGCCAAAATTAACAGCCTGTTGTGCAGAAAACTGTTCCCTCTCAGAGGGATAAGACCCATGTTTATAGCTGATGCCAAGGAACGGGATGCAGAGAGGCTCTTGCTTATCCTTATTGCTATAACAACCAAGGCCAGCCAACTTTGTTACTTGCCCCATTGGAGGGTCAGAAGCGGAAAAGCGTAGAGGGGTCACACCTGCGGGGAGGAGCAGACAGGACAGGGGACCCAAAACTGACCAACAAGGGTATTCCATCCCATCTGCCTCATGCTCAGTATAAAAGCTGAGGGATCAAAGGGTCAGCCCTCTTTCTTCAATGGCCGACGTCCAAGGAGGACTCTGTCTGTTTGTCTGCCTTGGATCCCGATCCTGAATCCAGATCCGGAATCCAGTTCCCGTCCGTCACTGAGTCCAGTCTGGGACTTCCCCAGTGCCTGCTGGTGACGTGATTGTCATCCTGGGAGCTTGATACGGTTTTGTATATATTTCATTATTTTCATTTTATTATTTTATTATTAATATTTTCATTAAAGTAGTTTGGTTCCTTCTAAACTCTTAAGCCTCTCTCTTTTTCTCTCTCTCTATTGCCTCCCTTCGGTAGCAGAGCAGGAGAGAGAGCATCTGTCCTTCCGCCTGATTGGGCCAATCCGGCCCAAACCACAACACATGTTGTTCACAGACACTCTTTAAACTAACAACAGCTGTGGGGTTTGTTTGGTTTTCAGTCCCACACCTCTTTCTCAGGCCACAGAGTGGCAGAGTATCATCCCAGTGATGCAAGCTGTGACTATTACAAATCAATGAAACAATCGTTAAAAAATACAAATTGATGTATAAAATTCCCGTGTTTTCCAGTACTCCTGCACCACAATCTAATTGGGAGCCTGTTTTGTGAATTCAACCAAAATAAAAAAATGCCTTAAGCACAATTGTCCCCCCTCCCCAAAGAAAAGTAGACTCATTTTAGCGTTCAACTTCCTTTACATTTAAGACAAGATATCTAACAAAGCAATTAAACATTGAACTAGGGACTGACTTACTAAGACACAAACAAGCTGTTAAGAGTCCTCAAAATACAGTTTTAAACTTCTCTATAGTGTCAGGAAAACAACATTGTTTACTTTAAGCATATATTCTATATTGGAGTAATTTCCATGCCTTCCTCACAGTTTTCATCTTCACAGATGCAATAAAAAATACACATAAAAAGTAGCTTATCAAATTAAAGCACCTACAGATACTACCTATGACTTCCCACCAGTGAAAAGCTGTTTTTTAATCATGAAGCACTTCACTGATTCAAGTAATGATTTTGCTAAGTCACAAAATCTAGAGATATTCAATTTGACCTCAAAGCAGTTACTTCTACCAAAACTAGTCTATCTGAACATTATCCAACCAGTAGGCCTATCATGCACTGAAGACCTTAATTCAAAGCTAAAAATACTGCTTAGAGCACATCAACGTGTTTATTTTCAGCTAGTCTCCAGCTCATGTCTCATAACCAATTTTTAGTCTTGTAAAAAAAAAAATAAATAAAAAAAACCCCAAAACCAAAGCGAAACCCAACATAAAGGAAAATTAAATAAAGAAGAGACCCTGAGCAAAATTCCATGTGCCTTTCTTGAGTCTTTCAGTAAAATCATATTATGGAAATTAAAATCTGTACTCAAGTCTTATCTGCCCAGTTTTCCCACCCTGGAGAACATCCTGCAGTTTCTACAGACCTCTGAAAAGTCCTGTGCCATCTCATTCCAGCCTGCTTTTCCAAGGGGAGCTTACAAATCCACAAAGGGGCACTCCTTTGATGCTAACCCAAGGAAGGGGAAATGAGCTAGCCACTGCTTGGTAAGAGTTAAAAATCATATTCAGTTTGCAGATGGAAGAAATAGCTAGCCCCGGGGATGGTGGGAATTGAACAGCAACAAAGAAATATGTTAACTGTGGTTTTGTTCACCACAAAGAAGCTTTTCTTTGTCTTTTTAATTTTTGTCATTTTCAGCTTCCACTGGAGCCCATTTGCTTAAACACTACTAGAGTTGATCTTCTTTTCAGAAAATGTCCTGGTAATACAAGAAATACAACCTCTAGGTTTAGCTTTTCCTGAAGCTCCTCTTTGAAGACTGTCACAGCACAAAATTTGTAAGAAGTTCTAACTATTCTTTAAATTCCTCTAAAAATGCTTTAAATTATTCTTTAAAATACATTTCTCAGTATAACTGAGAAAAAACTTCTTGACAAGTTATGAGCTCCTAGTGATAACATTTTATTTTCTCTAGATTTCTACCATTCTTTTTATTACCTAAAATAAGATACTCTATTGTGAAAGATTGTCTCCACATATAGACATGCACACAAAGATGAGAATCACATCTAAAAAGGTCTCCTGATTCAGAGGGGAAAAATAGATCTCAGTCTCTGCTTTTCTTTTCCCTTTCAATATTATTATAAATTAATTCTTTAAAATGACATACTGTTTTTTAACTTTACCATTTCCTATACAAAAGTATTTGCAAGGCTGAACTGGAGTGTCATAGGCAAATTTCAGACTCAAATCACAGGCTTGCAGAATACTCCAAGAAGGATTCAATTCAAACAGGAATGGCTGTGAGGGGCAGAAGGCTACCCAACTTTTTTTTATTCCTTCTTCACAGCTGAGTGTAAAGCTGACCATTGTCTTCAGTGGTCCCTTCCAACTTGTATGATTCTAACTACAAATAACTGAATATAAATTTTAGTCAGACATGTTCTCCTTGAATATTCATCCTTGGGCTTCCTACTTGCGTATCTCCTGTCACTGATTAACATTTAGATTCCCAAAGGTAGGTATTCAATGTGCAAGAAAGTTTATGGTAACCATAAGATCACCTCCTAAAATTCCTTAATGAAACACATGAGAAGGTGTTCACCTGACCCAAACTTTCAGTTTGATGCAAAAACTTTTTAAATTCTTTGATGTCTTCTCCTTTAACTTTTATCAACAACTGTGGGAGTGAAGGAATATTCCTTGCTTTCCTAATATCTACAATTGAGAAACTGAGATGGTGATATGAAACAGTTCACTTCACTTGGGCTCGTTTTATAACTTATAAAAGAAACCACTGTATTTTCTAACTGAACAATGATTTTCTAAATTAAAGTAATGAGTTAGAAAAAGAAAATGACTTACAGTTCAGGTGGCATCCTCCACCATACTCACACAGTTTTAAAGATTACTGGTAGGTTGAACGCCGAGAGAATGGTTATTTAATATGCATATATATCGTTTTGATTAGAGGAAGACCTTCAGAAGCATCTCATAGAATCATAGAATCATAGAATCGTCTAGGTTGGAAGGGACCTTTAAGATCATCGAGTCCAACCATCAACCTAACACTGCCAAAACCACCACTAAACCATGTCCCTAAGCACCACAGCTACCCGTCTTTTAAATACCTCCAGGGATGGCGATTCTACTACTTCCCTGGGCAGCCTGTTCCAATGCTTGATAACCCTTTCAGTGAAGACATTTTTCCTAATATCCATCCTAAACCTCCCCTGGCACAACTTAAAGCCATTTCTTGTCCTATTCCTTGTTACTTGGGAGAAGAGACCAGCTTCCTTCTCACTACAACCTCCTTTCAGGTAGTTGCAGAGAGCAATAAGGTCTCCCCTCAGCCTCCTTTTCTCCAGACTAAACAACCCCAGTTCCCTCAGCCGCTCCTCATAGGACTTGTGCTCTAGACCTCTCACCTGCTTCGTTGCCCTTCTCTGGACACGCTCCAGCACCTCAATGTCTTTCTTGGAGTGAGGGGCCCAAAACTGAACACAGTGTTTGAGGTGGGGCCTCACCAGTGCCGAGTACAGGGGGACAATCCCTTCCCTAGTCCTGCTCACCACACTATTCCTGATACAAGCCAGGATGCTGTTGGCCTTCTTGGCCACCTGGGCACACTGCTGGCTCATATACAGCTGGCTGTCGACCAGGACCCCCAGATCCTTTTCTGCCAGGCAGCTTTCCAGCCACTCTTCCCCAAGCCTGTAGCGCTGCATGGGGTTGTTGTGACCCAAGTGCAGGACCCAGCACTTGACCTTGTTGAACCTCATACCATTGGCCTCAGCCCATCGATCCAGCCTCTCCAGATCCCTCTGTAGAGCCATCCTACCCTCAAGCAGGTCAACACTCCCACCCAACTTGTTGTTGTCTGCAAACTTCCTGAGGGTGCACTCGATCCCCTCGTCCAGGTCGTTGATAAAGATATTAAACAGAACCAGCCCCAGTACCGAGCCCTGGGGAACACCACTTGTGACCAGCCGCCAACTGGATTTAACTCCATTCCCCACCACTCTTTGGGCCTGGCCTTCCAGCCAGTTTTTGACCCAGTGAAGAGTACACCCATCCAAGCTATGAGCAGCCAGTTTCTCCAGGAGAATGCTGTGGGAAACCATGTCAAAGTCTTTACTAAAGTCCAGGGAAACAACATCCACAGCCTTTCCCTCATCCACTAAGCGGGTCACCTTGTCATAGGAGGAGATCAGGTTCGTCAAGCAGGACCTGCCTTTTGTGAACCCATGCTGACTGGGCCTGATCACCTGCTTGTCCTGCATGTGCCACATAATGGCACTCTGGATGATCTGCTCCATAACTTTCCCCGGCACTGAGGTCAGACTGACAGGCCTGTAGTTCCCCGGATCCTCCTTCTGGCCCTTCTTGTGGATGGGCCTCACATTTGCTAACCTCCAGTCAACTGGGACCTCCCCAGGTCTGCTGATAAATGATGGAAAGTGGCTTGGTGAACTCTTCCACCAGCTCCCTCAGTACCCTTGGGTGGATCCCATCCGGCCCCATAGACTTGTGTATGTCTAAGCAGTGTAGCAGGTCCCTCACCATTTCCCCTTGGATTATGGGGACTTCATTCTGCTCCCCGTCCCTGTCTTCTAGCTCAGGGGGCTGGGTACTCAGGGGACAACTGGTCCTGCTACTAAAGACTGAGGCAAAGAAGGCATTGAGTACCTCAGCCTTGGTCACTATGTTTCCGCCCCTGTCTAATAAAGGACTGAGATTGTCCTTAGTCCTCCTTTTATTGCTAATGTATTTAGAGAAACATTTTTTATTGTACTTAACAGCAGAAGCCAGATTAAGTTCTAGTTGGGCTTTGGCCCTTCTAATTTTGTCCCTACATAGACTCACAACATCTTTGTTGATCATGACTGATCTTGGATATACTGGGCAATACCTCTAACAAGATATGGGGGTGAAGAATGCCAGTATAATCTTAGAATACATCAAAAAATTATCATCAACCCAGACGGATTATTATCAGTTGCTGAAGACTCCTTCAAGGTCTTACCTTGAACATTACACAGAATTCTTATTATCCATAAGCGAGGGGTAGGGGGAAGACATCCAAGTTGGATTACGAACAGAGAAGGACCACTATTCTGATCAAGGGAAAGGAGAGTTGAGAAAAGATATGAGGTCTTGCCTTCTTTAGCCTAACAAAATGAAGGTAACAAAAATGAAGTATAATTGCTTCCTACAGTTACTGTAGGTGGCTAAATGGCAAGGAGAATCCTTTTCCAAGTGATAGAGGAGCCAACGAGGAGAGGTGCCATGCTGGACCTTGTTCTCACCAACAAGGAGGGGCTGGTGGGGAATGTCATGCTCAAGGGCAGCCTTGGCTGCAGTGACCATGAGATGGTGGAGTTTGAGATCCTTAGGGCAGCAAGGAGGGCGCACAGTAAGCTTGCTACCCTGGACTTCAGGAGAGCAGACTTTGGCCTCTTCAGGGATCTGCTTGGCGGAGTACAGTGGGATAAAGCCCTGGAGGGAAGAGGGGCCCAAGAAAGCTGGCTAATATTCAAGGACCACCTCCACCAAGCTCAGGAGCGATGCATCCCAACAAAGAGGAAGTCAGGCAAAAAAGACAGGAGGCCTGCATGGATGAACAAAGAGCTCAAAGACAA
>VFFE01008072.1:75003-85488 GCA_008921705.1 Burhinus oedicnemus
TAATTAAATGTTGGTTGTTTAGGCAGGAAAAAGCAAAACAGCTGGAGAAATCTTTAAACTAGAAGCTATGCTTTGACAAGCATCATCTATAATAAGAATTTACTAATGTAGTTGAAAAACAACTTTTTGCTTTTTCTGAAGTTCTGTGGTGCAGCTCTTGGAGTCAGCATGGGATTAACATGAAAGGAGATGTGTTTACCAATTCATTCAATCCCTGCACAGTTGCTCTGTTTAAAACTTGGTGCAAACTTTAAAGGCAAAACATCTTTGCTCACTTCTGTTAATGGGAATAAGTACACGTATAAATAGATCTCTTATTTCAAAATGCCTGTCTTCAGGAATTTTCAACACTGTTCTTTGCATATGTAGCAGGACAGAGATGACCTATGGTCAGCACAAAATTTGAGTATATTTTTATTTGTGTTACTATTCAGAACAGCACTTGCAAATATGTCTAACTTTCATAATTATCCAATGGAATTCAGCTATATACTTGAGCCTTTGGGATAAAAGGATATGTTTCAGGAATATGGTCTAGTATTTTCCTGAACTAAAATGAGCCAGTATATCATGTGCAATCTTTCTTTAACAAGGAAATAGAGGATTAAATTACTGTATAATTTCTGAAACAGTCTTGTAGATGAATTTTAAAGTTTATCAGGAAGAAAGGAAAGAAATCTTAGATAATGTAGCTACTTGAAAATAAGAATTGTGGTTTTCTATAACAAATTTCCAATCAAGGACATCTGGAAATGAGTCCAGAATGGTACAATAGACCCAATTATATTACAATAATGTGATGTAGTTCAGTGCCTTGTTTTGTATCACGTAATTAATACATAAAACATAAACTGAACTGCTAAATAGTACAAATGTTGCTTTACACAATGTTACGTTGTCAAGTTGGTAAAGTAAAAGCTGGAAAAGATACATAATATACAAAGGCATTTTTAGGCCCAGATCAACATTAAGAAAAACTGTCATACAAAAACATGAGTACAAATTTCATATCCCAGAAATTCATTCACTCTCCAGGACACTAGGAGGGAAATAATGCCCTCTGGGGGAAAAAAAGCCCAACTGTTCGGAAAAGATTACAGAGACTAGTATTGCCTAAACTCACGTATTTTAATCTGTAACTAGTGTTACCACCAAGCTTTTATGTTATGCTTTATGTTTTGAGCAGGATAATACAAAACTCTGAACTTTCTTGGTTTAGCATCCATATTGGAGGGGGAGTATATAAATAGTACACTGATTTTTGCTAGTCTTAAAAAAAAGTCTGTCAAGTGCATATTATAGTTTACTGCTTTTTGAATATGTCAGTGTATAAAATCTTAAGGTAAAGTATGAGAGATATTTAATTTGTGAAATTAAAATGCTGTGCATTTGAAATGCAGTTGGATACAGATCCAAGTAATCCAGACAATTTAGGTCTTATTTGGTTTATTATTTCTGCTGATTTTTAACACAGGAAACAGTTAATCTTGAAACTGCAGTGATTACTGTCGCAGATGGAAATATTTGCCATGGTTATGATTTAGTAGCAATTCAAACTTTATTAGTGATTTGAGGTAGATCAAGAGGTTGAATTTTATCAGCACTTAATCATTAACTGATTTAAAGGCTTACAAAGTGATTTAACAAAATAACTGAACAGCAACTTAATTACAGATTCGAAGATGGCAAGATTCACACTAATCTACTGTAAGGTATCCCAAATCAATACATATTCATATAAGCAAAAGCACAGATCTCAAATTAATACATATATATAAGCAAAGCATATAAGCACGCGTGCGCACACACACACACAGAGGTCTCTGTTTGCTAGGATCGGGAAATTCTTAATAGTGGGTGACTAACGAGCTGAAAGGTACCGCTTTGAAGTCCTACACATGCACAGATGGACAGAAGAGCATCCACATTCATAAAGATAATATGTATATCACAAACATATAGGTGGAGAGGTGGATGAAAGAGAGGCTAGCCTATAGTCAAAATTTCCCTTGCTCGAATTTAGGGTAAATACTCACGATGCATCGACATTCCTCAACAGGCAGTAATTGAGGCTTGAGAAGGATTCTCTTGCCCTGGCCTCGAGGTGTCAGCCTGAGTGGAGTCTCAACTCAGGGGAGATACTGGCCACAGCCCACTGCAATCCAGAAGAGCTCAAAGGGTCTTTACTAGAATTGCTACTTATAGGATCCGAGATAATTGACTTTCATCAGGTACTTTTCCACTCTGGCCCAGGCTTGGTACTTTCCACTGGTTATGCAAGCCCAGGACTTGCTAGGACTTGTGGTCCTGGTACCCCCCTCTTTGTGGCCACGATCCATATGTTGTCAGGAGTGACTGATTATAGTTATTATTTTTCAAACAGTAGGAGCCATGGGAACCAGGTACACTAAGGGGTTGCCATAGTGTTCTAGTCCGTTGCTCTCCACCTTTTCTCTTTCATGTTAGACCATTATGTATCGTTCTGGTCCATTGTATTATTATGTGGCCCAGGTGGGGAGGAAATCACGCCAAGTACCAAGAGGCCTAAAAGGTGGTGGGGGGGGGTTGCACCACCACAATTATATAGCTGCCAAAAGTGTAGAGGTGAACGTGTGTGTGCAAGTCCTGCATAGGGAAGACACAGCTGTGATTTTCTGTCTTGTTACTAGATGTCAGTATTCTTCTCAAGAATATAGCTGGTATACATTTGAAATGCTGTCCAATATTTCATTGAGTATTTGAAACGTATTTAGGTAACATCAGTTGCAAAGAACAGAGAGGTCTCTCCTCATCTTTAAAGAAAATGAGATGTCTTTGATAATTTGTTTTACTGGTTGTGATTTACTGCCTATTTGTGTTAAGTTCTGCACACAGACAGCAGGAATGAAGGCTGCCCATTCACCTTGCTCTAGCCACTTCACACTGAATAGGTGACGCTTTCTGGAGAAAGGGGAGTTTATACCATTGCGGAAAGCAGCTAAGGATGAGTGGGACAGAGGAGAGGCTGGGAGACAAAGAGCCAGGGAGCCCACGGCATCAGGAGAGTGAGACACAAATTCTGAGTAGAGCAGGAAGTGGGATGCATGGCCAGACCAGAGCAATGGGAGAAAGAGAGGCGGCTCCTAGGGACATAGCTGAGGATGCATCCCTTGCAGAAGCTCAGGAAATTTGTTGTTGGACTGAGGATGAACTCTAAGGGAAGAACCCACCCTGTGGGGTGGGACAGCTATATTGATGAAAAGTCATCTTTATTGATTAAAAGTCTTTCTGGTGTATCTGATGTGCCTATCTCAAAGATAAAGTGCAGGCAGAGCTCTCTCAAAACTGTGCTTGACTTGGTCGCATCACCAGGCTACGCTGTCTGACTCCATCCTCTTAAGGATGTGCAAAGGGCACCTACTTCAAGAATTCCCAAGGTACTTATTGGTTGAGCTCAGCTTTTCTATTTTCTAACTGACTGTCTTGTTGGTTTTGTCTTACAGTGTGTAGATAAAAATATATTAAAGTTCTAAATAGTTGCAGGTTAATGTTGCATGTTGTCGTCTTGCTTGCTGTATGCTAAATTCATTAGGAAAGAAGTTGCTTCTGAAGGACAAATATTGTTTGCCCAACATTACCATAAAAAGAGAACTATTACTATTTTCAAAGCCATAGTTCATGTAAACAATTTAGTAGATATTTATATTCTATTGTTTCCTGAATAAGGACAATTCAATCATACCTTAGAAAAGCAAATTCTTAGAATGTTTAAAACTGTTTTCCTCTTTCTTAGGTAAGATCGAGTATCTTCATTCGTATTCCTTCACTAGTTAAACCTCTCATGGAGCTTTTATGAAAATCAGATAGCTAACACATATATTCATAAGTTAAAGGCACACATGGAGTAATTAGATCTCAAGGTCTTAAGATCTCCTATTTAAAATAGCTAACAGTTTTTAGCTTCTAAACTCTATGGGGAAAAAGCTGTGATTTTCTAGATTACTTTATAGTAGGCAGATGCAATGGGATCTCAGAAAGCTATTTCAATATGAACATTAAATAAAAATATTATAGATGGTTCCAATGCAAAATATGTTACTTTCAAGTTTCTGAGACATCCTTTCTGAATGGACTTCAGGACAATATGTGCACAACAAGTTGTGCTGATTACATTAAATTACTTGGATAGAAGCATTTCTAACATTTTGCAGCCATGTTTTCAAATCCTTTGGAGAAGTCCATCTATGCAGGATATATTTCATGTTTAAAAATCTATTAATTTTGTGTGTATGATTATGCTTTATATATAAAATATAAAAATGATCTTGCACTTCTAAAATGTTTCTTGGCTTGAATGTATATATTCTCTCTTTCTCTCTTTAAATATGTGTGCATGCTTATGTTATAATTTAGAAAAACATATAAGTTTCTGTACTTGTTATTGGTTGCAATGTAGGCTCTGAATTTTAAGGGTTTTATAACTTGAAGTTAAAAGGAATATAAATTCTATTTTGGCACAAACAAATACAGGTAGAATTTTCCTTCTGTAACCGAAGTGAATTTTCATAGTGAAAGTGATTAATATTGTTGCAAATTAAGGATTCAGAATCATAACTTATCCTCAAACTCTGGGTAAAATAATTAGTGTAATTATTTTAGATAACAGGTTTGGTTTGTTTGTTTTGGGGTTTGGGGGGGGTTGTTTTGTAGTTGTTTTGTTTTGTTTTATAAAGAAAAAAACAAAAAGGTGTGGTGGGGAATGTGAGTTCTTCATGCTGGACTATATGACCCAGGTCACGGCTTTGACCTGACCAACAGCCTACAGTTAACTCAATAGTTCCCAAGAGAAGTATTTCCATCTGCATAATCAATTATTCACCAGACCAGAAAGACTGGTAAGACACTCAGAGTTTCTTATTTCTGCTATTTGCCCTCTGTTAATTGCCCTTTTTACTGAGCCCAAGAATGCTTGAAACACTCTCTGGAATTAGCAAAGCTTTTTATAGTTGTGGGATACAGGCCACCATCATTATTATGTTCTGATGGTTGCCATCAGCATCTTTCTAACCTATCAATAATAATAAAGTGGGTTTGGAATATAGCCATGGCTTTTATTTTCTTTTCTTAAATTGCTGCCTTGGTTTTTGAGATTTTTTTTTAGTGTCTGATAAAATCGTCACTTATTGATGTCTTGAACTGAATTTCATTCCAGCATGCATCATACCCCCTTATAGTGCTTGCTATAAATAGGAAATCTGGAGCTCTGCAGACTGGCAAATGGAGTCAAAACTACTACTTTGTTGTCATATTAATGATGAACATGCCAGCATAGTTCTTATTATGTTCAAGCTGGCCTTGGAAGCTTGTCATGTATGTGACATAGCTTAGCTAATTATAAGCTACAGTGCTTTAAACCATGAAAGCCCATGGCACTGAATGAACAAAAGGGGATTTAGATTCTTAGGGATTATAAGTATGAAAATGTAGGAACCTTTTTAACTCAGCATTGTTCTTTCTTGTTAGAATCACCAGTTAGAAACAACATATCTTTCAGAACAGTTGGATTTGAATAGGTGGAGCTAAAACAGCCATATTTGTTCTTAATAACTATTATTTATTATTATATTTATTAAACTTAAAATTAGGCTGTATTTCTATATTTTTGTAAGACAGGCATTTAGTTACCTTTCACAGAAAAAAATTTGTGAACACATCTAGTGCTGGTCTCTCCCCAAGTCTGCATGTACCTTTAAAGACAACTCCAAAAGCTCATATATTTCTGTTAGCAAATCCCTCCCACAACAGTGCTATGATCTTGAGTGCCCAGTTTGCATGATAAAAATCAAACATGCAAGTATTTGGAGACAGTGAAAGGAAAATTTCTGTGTTTCGGAAATTGATAGGGTACAGAGATGGTCTTGACTTTTGCACTTCTCTGGCAGAGAGGCAGGTTATATCATTCTCAGTAAAAATATGTAGTATTAGACAATACTGGATTCAATCAGTTAGATCACTCAAGTGAGTTACCAAGCAGTGATGTACACTTTACTGGTGAGTTGTACCAATATCAAAGATCTCTTGGATTTATTAGGTTGGGAACCATGCTGAAGCAGGTGATACTGAGAGCTAGTCCTACAGAAATAAGGCAGCAGCAGACATTATCAGGGAAACGAGATGCAGCAAAGTAGGTTCTGCGGGAGCTATGCTGAACTCAGCCCACCTCTTTCAAGAACTGTAAAATGTTTACAAAGGAAGAGGGTGAGGGCACAACAGTAATGCCGGTTCAAGTGTTGGGTGGAGGTCTTCAGATAAATGTGATGGTACCAAAGGATGGTGTGGTGGATAAGAGGAGAGGTGCTAGTTGCCTCTTAATCTTCGGGTGTTGGGAAGTGAGGAAAAGGACGACATGACAGAGGCAACTTAAAATAATGTAAAAAAGAAAGAAAACACTTTACATTATTATATCATTTATGTTGCTTCCAAGTGCTACCAACAGATGGTGTGCATTTTTGATACTCCAACAAAAAAAATTCATATCCTCATGTCAGATGGGGGACCATGGACTGAGACATCAAAGAAAGATAGAAAGTCTCCTAGCATCTGAAAAAGTTGAAGCAGCGGTTTGCATTTTGAGCTCAGAAAGCAGGGAAATACCAGTAGGAGATAGTGAGTTTAAGATGTTAATAGAGTGACGATTCACTGAACTAGGACTGAGATGGGAATTCTGTCAATCCTATGATTTCAAAGCACCTTTATTGAGTTTGCATGGCAAGGTTTTGGTAGCGGGGGGGCTACAGGGATAGCTGCTGTGAGAAGCTGCCAGAAGCTTCCCTGATGTCCAACAGAACCAGTGCCAGCCAGCTCCAAGATGGACCGCTGCTGGCCAAGGCTGAGCCAATGAGCAACAGTGGTAGTGCCTCTGTGATAACATATTTAAGGAGGTGGAAAAGTTGCTGCACAACAGCAACTGGAGCCGGAGACAGGAGTGAGAATATGTGAGAGAAAGAACTCTGCAGATGCCAAGGTCATTGAAGAAGGAGGGGGAGGAGGTGTTCCAGGCACCGGAGCAGAGATTCCCCTGCAGCCCGTGGTGAAGACCATGGTGAGGCAGACTGTCCCCCTGCAGCCCATTGAGGTTAATGGTGGAGCAGATATCCACCTGCAGCCCATGGAGGACCACATGCTGGAGCAGGTAGATGTGCCCGAAGAAGGCTGTGACCCTGTGGGGAGCTCACGCTGGAGCAGTCCATTCCTGAAGGACTGCACAACATGGAAAGGACCCATGTTGGAGAAGTTTGTGGAGGACTGTCTCCTGTGGGGGGGACCCCATGCTGGAGCAGGGGAAGAGTGTGAGGAGGAAGGAGCGGCAGAGATGAACTGACCACAACCCCCATTCCCTGTACCCCTGTTCCGCTTGGGGGGAGGAGGTAGAGAATTTTGGAGTGAAGTTGAGCCCAGGAAGAAGGGAGGGGTGGGGGAAAGGTGTTTTAAGATTTGGTTTTATTTCTTGTTACCCTACTCTGAGTTTTACTTGGCAATAAATTAAATTAATTTCCCCGAGTCGAGTCTGTTTTGCCCGTGATTGCTGAGTGATCTCCCTGTCCTTATCTCGACCCACAGGCCTTTCATTATATTTTCTCTCCCTTGTCCAGCTGAGGAGGAGGAGTGATAGAGCAGCTTGGTGGGCACCTGGTGGCCAGCCATGGTCAACCTACCACAAAAGGCTAAGAATTGGGGAAGTTTGAGCAAAACTCAGGAAGAAATTCTTTACTGTGAGGGTAGTGAGGCACTGGAACAGGTTGCCCAGGGAAGCTGTGGAGGCCCCATCCCTGGAAGTGTTCAAGGCCAGGTTGGATGAGGCTTTGAGAAATCTGGTGTAGTAGGAGGTGTCCTTGCCCATGGTAAGGGGGTTGGAACTAGATGATCTTTAAGGTCCCTTCCAACCTAAACCATTCTATGATTCTACGACATGAAAACAAAATTGGATGAGAAAGCATATGGCCATTAAGTAAATTGTAACCAATATTGTAGATTCCTACATTGGGGGGCTTATATACTCGCTTCTTTTAGAAATTAGTGTTTAATAGATTGTTAATATTGGAGCTTGCTACGCTAGGTTACAATTATCAGGAAGCTGTCACAATTTTACTGGGGAAGAAATAATGACAGTGCATTCATGAATAGTACACAACTGAAAAGGTCATGTAAGAGTCTTATGGACTAGTCTTTTTGTAGTAAAATATAAGTTTCTTTGTTTTCCTAGATGGAACTTCATAAATGTAAACCCTTATTCTGTCAAAGTTCTACAGTAATAGCCTCTAATACTTCATAAGTGTTGCTGTTAGTTTCTGAGTGTATAATACCGTATATACAATGTCAGAGGACAGTTATCAGAATTTTAACAAAATGTGCCTCCCTAGAGTAATCTTTTACTCTAATTATTCTTGTTATTTTAAGTGAATGTAGATAATGAAATATATTTTTCCATTTTTCTTGTATAGTTTTATTCATAGAATGACCAACAGAGGATGACAGTGTTATCGGTCTATAGATTTCTCCCTAAAGAATCTGTCATTGCATCAGTTAACATTATATTCCAAAGACAAAATATGAAATTTAGTGTTGTACAGAGAGCACTATTGTTGATGGGGATATTTGTTATTAGACTGTTTTGCATACAGTATGCTGGAGTATTATAAGTACTGTGCACATCTAGTGATGATGTATGATATCATAGAATCATAGAATGGTTTAGGTTGGAAGGGACCTTAAAGATCCTCAGCAATGAAGAGAGAACAACAAGTCTGTCTGGAAAAGGGAAAAAAGAAAAGGAGAAATACATGCATCTCTATGGGAGTCTAACGGAGAGACAAAATAAAATCATATGTGCTTTCACTGGGCAAAAGTAGGGACCTGGATATCCAGAACTGGCTGAAAAATGAGAATTGTCCTTTGGAGGGAGAACAGATTTTAATCATAGAAACACAGAATCATCTAGGTTGGAAGGGACCTTTAAGATCATCGAGTCCAACTGTTAACCTAACACTGCCAAAACCACCACTAAACCATGTCCCTAAGCACCACATCTACCCATCTTTTAAATACCTCCAGCGATTCCACCACTTCCCCGGGCAGCCTGTTCCAATGCTTGATGACCCTTTTGGTGAAGAAATTTCATAGAATCATAGAATCGTTTAGGTTGGAAAAGACCTTTAAGATCATCTAGTCCAACCATTGACCCTACTCTACCAGGTCTGCCACTAAACCATGTCTCTAAGCACCACATCTACACGACTTTTAAACACATCTAGGGATGGTGACTCAACCACCTCCCTGGGCAGCCTCTTCCAATGTTTGATAACTCTTTCAGGGAAAAATTTTTTCCTATTGTCTAGCCTAAACCTCCCCTGGCGCAACTTGAACCTGTTTCCTTTTGTCCTATCGCTAGTTACTTGGGAGAAGAGACCAGCTCCCATCTCACTACAACCTCCTTTCAGGTAGTTGTAGAGAGCAATAAGGTCTCCCCTCGACCTTCTCTTCTCCAAACTAAACAATCCTAATTCCTTCAGCCGCTCCTCATAAGACATGTTCTCCAGACTCCTCACCAGCTTTGTTGTCCTTCTCTGGACACGTTCCAGCACCTCAATGTCCCTCCTAGACTGTGGCGCCCAAACCTGAACACAGTACTCAAGCTGCGGCCTCACCAGTGCTGAGTACAGGGGCACGATCACTTCCCTACTCCTGCTGGCCACACTATGCTTGATACAGGCCAAGATGCTGTTGGCCTTCTTGGCTACCTGGGCGCACTGCTGGCTCATGTTTAGCCGGCTGTCCACCAGGACCCCCAGATCCTTTTCTGCCAGGCAGCTTTACAGCCACTCCTCCCCAAGCCTGTAGCGTTGCCTGGGGTTGTTGTGACCTAAGTGCAGGACCCGGCACTTGGCCTTGTTAAACTTCATGCAGTTGGCTTCAGCCCATCGATCTAGTCTGTCCAGATGCCTCTGCAGAGCCTTCCTACCCTCGAGCACATCAACACTCCCCCTTAATTTGGTGTCTGTTGCAGAGTGGCTCTATGAGAACGGGCACGGGTCCACAGAACATTTGTACAAGCAATCTCCTTGTTAGCATAAGGGCCTGATTACAGTGAGCCAGGTGCTGACAAGGAATTTACGAAGGTCATGCTGGCCTGGGAATTTAGTGGAAAACAACTTTGAACAGCAACATGAGGCGGGACTGACCTCTTTGGAAACAGCCAATAATGAGCCTAGCTTTTGTAATATGTATGAGCTAATTAATGAGCATATAAAGCTTGATGATTGTGTCTCAATAAACGAAGTATGCTGATCACTCATATTGAGCGACTGTGTCTTCCCTCTGCTTGGCGAATGGCATGGCTATCCTTCGCAACAAATGGTGACCCCGACGTGACACATTCGGCCGACGTGACACATTCGGCCGACGTGATCCATTCGGGCGACGTGATCCATTCGGGCGACGTGATCCACT
>VFFE01008072.1:87838-99940 GCA_008921705.1 Burhinus oedicnemus
TGTCTCCACTCCCCCTTGTCCCTTAAGTCCCCTCCTTCTGCCTGGTGACAGGAGGGAAGGGGATCATCCACTTCTGGTAGGGCCTCTTCCTGCTGCCTATGCCTCAGGGTATGGCTCCACCAATCTGTTTCTCTTTCAAATTCCCTAATGGTTCTTAACCTTTCTACCTCCTCCCTCAGTTCAACCACCTGCCTGAGCAGATCATTTATTTGATCGAAAATTTCCTTGTGTGACTGTTGTTGTAGAGACGGACAAGACACCGAATATCAAGTTACAGTAATTCTTCTATCTCCTTTATTTTACAAGCAGTGCTTTTTATATACTCTACCGTTCTACTTCTGCCCAATCCACTCTCACATCACGCGCCAGCCAGCCAATACAATTGTTGATCACGCGCTGTCCATGCTCTGGTCAAAGCCAGGATGTTTGCCAACCCTTAGAATGTTTATCACTGTGTTGACTTGTTTGCTCCGCTCTTCTCAGGACTCCCCAGTCTCTTCAAGGGTACACGGGTATCTGCTCAAGGTCAATGTTAAACTTGCATTCCGATCCCTCGGACCAGCCGAGGTCTCCCACACCAACTCACTGCAAGGAGGAGGTCAGCCCCCACTGTGAAGATAAGGACCTTTGTTTCTCAGTATCTTAAAGCCATCCATGAAGAAGAAAGGATACCCTTGGACTATCAAGATACCGCCAGCATCCTAGCCCCTCCAACACCTCTGTGAAACCCTCCCATTGTCTAGCATCATAGATAAGTAACTGTAGCAAGACCAACTCCATGGATACCTAGATCAAGAAAGAAGCAGATGGATGATGATGCCGTAGAATTATAGTTGCTTTTCAAAACAGTAGTATGCGTGTGTTAAGTAGTGATTGGCCAAATCATGTTGTACCTGAACACTTGAAAGGTACAAGAACCATGTGTAAAACTGCATTCGGGGTGCTCCAATTTGAATGGGACACCTCATGTGCATGAATAAAGAATTACTTTTGCAATTCTATACTTTCTGTCCTAGCCTCTCTCCTTGGTCAGCACAGGCCAGTTGCAAAATTTTCATGACACGTGTCCAGATGTAAGTGATTAAGAGTACATTGTTTGAAACTTAATTCCACATCTGTTCTTCTGTGGGACTTGGAAAACAGATTAATTTTTCTGACAATTGTTTGCAGAGTGGATAATCACAAGCATGTGTAATAGTATCCCAAAGCACAAGGGGAAGACACCACGAAGCTAAGAAGCTTTTGTTTTTGTTTCTTTTCTAAGTTAGATGCTCTCAGATAGAAATCACTAATAAATGCTTGATAAGCTACCCACTATAACTAAATTAAATAAATTTTTAAAAAATTAAAATCCAGATTTTCTTCTTAAAAGTCATAATTTCATGTCCCAGTAGTTTACCCAGAGAGCCAAAATCCATTTTGTGATCTGTCAGGTAACTTTTAAAAATTATGCAGAAGCAGCAAAAGCCTGCAGAACTACAACACAGAAAATACATGGTTTCTTCATGGAGCTCTGCAGTTGAGAGAGAACTTTCCAGGCTATTACAGTATGAGAGTCAGCATCTTTTGAATGGATCACACATTTAAGTGATAAGGATGTATTTTCTTTAGATCTCTATAAAATGCTGATAAGCACAGAAAGGAAGAAGAGATAACAACTCTTCACTGTATCTGCTAATGCAAGTGTTGACAGCATCAAAGGATACTTGGGAACGTAAGGTTCAGGAAAGCACTTTTTCCACACAAGAGACAGTTATGCTGAGGAAATCTGCCATAGTTTGCTGTGGATGCTAAATTCCACATTTGGTCAAGAAATAACTGGACAAGTTAATGAAGGAAAGATCCACTGAAAGCCATTAAACACAACTGTCTCAAGATGCAGAGCAGTGGAGACTATGAAAGCATCAGTGTAAATTTGCTCTGTACTCTAGGCCACTGGCTATCATCAGATACTGGGCTAAATGAACCTCTGGTCTACCAGTTTATTTATGGTCTTATTACATTACCTTGAACCTTCATTTGACCTATACATATAATGAGTGCAAGAGTGACATTATCTGCAGTAATTAAGGAAGAAATTCATAGGGAGGGCTCAGGATAGATAAAAGACACTTTTTTAAAAACTTTATTTTACTTAATGCTGAGCTTAAAGTAACAATTAGTCATCTACAAGGACACGTCAAAGAAAGGCCAAAATTTCAGTTCAGTAACAGAAAAGTGATAACTCAGTCAAAGAAACCAGATACTGCTGCCAACTCCTACAATGTTATTGTGAACTTCCCAATACTTGGTGTTTTCTTAAAACTGCGGTTGTCAGAGATAGTGATTATCTCACATTATAAGAGGTGTTTTCAAACTTTTCTCTACAGTCATTAGGACTAGAAACATGGATGACAACAGAAGTTCAACCAAAAAAAACCCCAAAAACACCAAACCCCACAACCAACAAAAAAATCCTGACTTCATTTGTAAAATAAGAAGAGTCATTATTTTTGGTTCTTTCCCCCCAAAACTGCTGCTGGCAACGGGTTAAACCTGAGAATTCCCATACGTTGCCAGTGCATCACCTCAGATGAAATAGATGAAGAACATGAATGAGAACCAGAGAGACTTTCTAAAATGAAAAAGGAAAAAAGGTGCAATAGAAATCAAGTTCAACTAACAGAATGCTTATAATTTATTTAAAAAGAAACTATACAGATAAGGAAAAAAAATCTGCCTTCAGTATTCTGCTAAGCAAAATTGCTTTCTGACATTAATTAATTAGGACTTCCATTTAAAATGCATAGGATAACCTATTCCATGTCAGAAGGCACAAAAAGGACCTATTGCATATGATAATTATATATTTTCCATTTCATTTTGTAACAAAGAATGTCACAAAGGGAAGATTTACAATGCAGAGCACATGATCAGACAGCATTGTGCTTTGGAAGAAATATTCCTACCAAATCTGAATTAAAGCCACTGAAACATTAAAAGGATAAGCAATATTGCTTGACTAAGGATTAAAATATAACAAATATTCTTATTTAAACATAAAAAGTTGGCAGGTTATGCAGGCGTGATTATCATACCCATCAACAAACTGCAAACTATAATGACTTTGAGTTTTATTCTTTCATTTTAAATGATTTAATGTAAATAATCACTGAAGGCTCCCTACTGGTAAGGGAAGATTAGACAGTCATTAACTGCCTGCAGAGAAAGATTAGGTGAATGAACAAAATTCCTTCCTGCACCTGCAACCCCACTGATGCCAAGACAACACTGAAGCTAAGTATCCACACTGCCGAGTTATGTGCTGGACCCACACGAGTCCATGTTCTTTGAACCTTGGGAAGTGTCCCAAGGAAGAGCCCTGACTTTTCTTCCATGTGCTATGGGCACTGGAAGAGATGTACTTCTAATTTTTTTGGTTTGAGTATCCTCTGCCAATACCATTTCCTAAAAAAATGCAGCATGCATATGTACATATACATATTTTAAAAAAAAAGTAACACCCCCATATTTATACCCAAAAGACTACAAAAATATACACTTTAAAGACTCCTATAGGGTTTTTTTTTTCTGTTAATGTGACCAAAAGGCTAAACAAAATTCAATATACATAGGAGTCCCACGGGTCCCTTCCACTTTGTCCTTCTGTAATTGTACTAAAAGTTTGTATGAAGTTTCTCTCAAAGGCATCTGGAGTTGACACTTCTATTTATCCAGCTAAAGAAAGGTCCCCTGCTTCTCCCCTGCCAATACCATGAAGAATTTAATGCATCAGCATTAAGGACTCGAGACCTGAAACTCAATCCAGTATTTTCATAAAATGGTTCACAGACTTACACTGATATTTTTTTTTTTTACTTAAGAGCATAGGGTTTTCATACAGCAATTTGGGGCTAGATTAGTCCACCCATGTTTCCAGCAGTGGGGGAGGGAGGAAGAACACTGTAAGAAACAGCCACTGAATTGATTTTAACAAGCTGAGACAGAAAAGAAATCCCTATTAGAGTCCCTTCATACCTTAAAAATATCACAGCAGCTATTTAATGCCTCCTATGAAACAAGGAAGGATGAACATCAAACAACAGAGAGCAAATTAAGTGGGAAATAAAACAAAAGGTGAACCAAGAAACATGCAGAGACCCTGGTTTTTACTTTACAGGAGGAAAGTGGCTTGGAACCAAATCTTACTCCACATCAATACCCTGGATAACAAGGTGGAAAAAAAAAAATCAGAGGAGGATTTAGATCAAAGGAGTGTTCATGAGCAAAGTTGAACAGGTCCTCCTTTTCATAACTAAACAACAAGACAGGTACTTAACACAGAAGGAAATCCTATTTTATCACATATACAGAGGAATTTAGTTACCCAATAGTAAAAATGTGAACTTCTAACTATTTTTCTTTTGTATTTATTAACACCATATATCCAACGAATGCACAGCTAGAACAGACCACCTGGTAAAAACAGCCCCCCAGCAGTCAGAGGCCACTGTCCTCAGGGCTCAGGGTGGGGCCCCACAGATCACCTCCATACTTCCTCACATAAGATGGTTGGTAAGAAAGCATCTGTACAAATTGATAGGCAAGATACCTTTGAGAGAATGGGTCCTTATCTCATGCACAGTTAGATACTCCATAAAATGGCTAGTGTTTTCTCTAAATCACACTTAACAGTGCTGCAGAGACTCCAGGACTAATTTGTTATATAGATCCTACTTATTTGAGTGCTTTTTTTACTGCTATTCAAAAGCAGCTCAGACACTAAACAAGCTACGAAAGTTTAAACACTCTCTTGCCTAAGCCATGAATGCAGAGATTCCCCTTTCCAGAACCTAACATGCTGAACAGGTATGTGTTTTAGACCTTTCCTTCACCTTGTTTTCAAATATTTGCTCATTTAATATTTAACTGGTGCATCGCATATTGGCTCAATATGATTCACCGAGTCACAGCTGAAGCCATCATCACTGCAAAGCCCCTGTGGTACAGCTGATAAACTGGTTTAAAGTCAGCTCTTCCATTACTTTCCTGGAAAGCTAATCTGTATTTTTGACATATGGCAGTCTATTTACAATGGTTATTCAGTGTAAGCTGCCAGGGTCCCATCATTTCCTATATATGAAGGGAGACCTCTGCCCTCACTTCACAGGTAGTGCTTCAGCGTTTCTGGTACCCTCCTTTGAGGTGCCACCATGTCCAA
The DNA here is from genome assembly GCA_008921705.1 of Burhinus oedicnemus. Classification (NCBI taxonomy): domain Eukaryota; kingdom Metazoa; phylum Chordata; class Aves; order Charadriiformes; family Burhinidae; genus Burhinus; species Burhinus oedicnemus. Next base: position 93,039 of record VFFE01008072.1, read on the forward strand.
CAGAACTTTTGGAGCCCACCTTTATGGCAACCTGGTGTACTGAAACAAAACCTATAGGTTTGGAGTAATATGTAGTACGATATAATACAAATTAATTCAGAACCATGTGCTCAGAATTAATTGATTGTACATCCTCTGAGATTACTTTTTCCCCTTGATTTTTCACACATAGCCAAATTGAAGGCAGATGCTGAGGCAGCACTGCGTGTCCTTGTCTGCCTTTCTCTTCCCTAGGCACCTGCTTATAGCTGTAGATGTGGACATGGTTGCTTTTCCTGTAGAGCAGCCAAATCCAAGGCAAGCAGTATCAACTAACCAGACACTGCTGTGCAGCTGCACAGAAAGCTACATCAGGGATAAATCCTATCTGGGAAACCAGTTCAAGTGGTCCTACCAGGACAGTGATAGTTTAAGAGTCTCGGGCAGATAGCGGGGTTCAGAAACACATACTCCTTGTCCTGGCACCACCTACTCACTCCACCATCTCCAGCAAAGCAGGAACTGTGTGTGCTTTCTGCTAGTGTACTGCAACCTAGATTTCCCCTACTCTGCGATAACACTAGCAGTGGCAGAGTCCAACCCCTCAGGAAATAAATATCTGGCTCTCGACATCCATACATGAAGAAAAACCTACCTCTGGGTAGACAATACACATATCTGGGATCCTGAACATTCCCAGCCTACATTTGGGTTTTGAGGAGCTTCTAATTGTTTTCTATGAACCACTTACTAAAAGCTTTATTGTTAAGACTGCAAATACTTTGATAAATTAAAGAACTCGTATATCTCCACAGATTTTATAGAGCAGACATCTTTAGATCTTACAACATTCAATTCACAACAAGTTTTTGGGTTTTTTCTGTTTGTTTGATTTTAATTAGAATCAAAACTCAGTACTGGAAAAATCTTTCTGGGCTCATTTGTAAGGACAAAAGCTTAGTAAAATTATCCATACGGTTTCTAAGTACTTATTACCAACCTGAAAGGCAAACAGGTTTGCATGACAGCATACATTGCTATTAAGCTTGGCTCTCAAAGCTTTGTGCCTAACATAATGGCTTTCTGCAGAGACAATCATAAGCATCTCATTCCAGAAACAAATATTTTTTTAATGACTAGAATCAAAGATCAATTAACTAAATGCTACTTCATTTTTTCTAATCAACATTATTTTCTTCCTAAATAACATTTAATGTTTCCATGACCACACTATAACCAAACTCCAAAAATACTAATATGTGGTTTTAAAAGCCTGATCAGGGAAGCTTTTTCCTCATCAGTTTGGTTGCCTCAGTCATTCCTTTTGACAATATTAAGGATTACGTACACCAGCTATCAGGAACCTGTGAGGCCAGGGACTTAGTTTCACATATCCTTTAGTCACACTTGGTTGTGGGGTTTTTTTCTTCACATTTTTATTGAGCAATATTAGGATGCATATCACATTTGGCTTGTTAAAATGTGTTGCCTACAATTATCAGCTAACAAGAATGAAATCCAGAGGCAGATGCTGCTGTCGAACAAAGAAAATAGAAAGCTTCTCTTTCTGCATCTTCAAAATCAGAAGCTCTGTGGAGCTTTTGGAAAATTTACATTTATTTAAAACCAGAGTTGAATGTTATGCCACAAAAAGTAAGTTCTTCATGAAAACTACTATTTATGACTTTCAGGTTTATCATAGCATTACAGTACCAAAATTCTTAGTAGTGAATTGCTTTTAGTTCATTTAAAGCTTTAACTTACCTAATCTTATTAGCTACCTACCACTGAACAATTAAATTACTAACATTCAAGAACCCTACTACTCTGGGTCTGCCTTTTTTGGTCAAAGACTTTATTCCAGCACCAAGGTCTTAATGGTTGAAAGGCAAAGTCCTGGTTACTGAGAACATTTCAGAGTTTTGTTTAATACCTGCTCACATTCAAAGAGCTGAATGCTGAGACAAGAAACTGCTCAAGAGTGAAAAAAAAATTAACAGCCCAATAGGCACTGTTTAAAGATGAAGGTAAAGTGTATCCTCTAATCACAGAACAACACATTTAACCTGGAAACTATTCTGGGTCTTCACACCTGGACAGTGATCCAACACTACATGGACAAGGACAGAAGCCAAAGAGCTTCTCGATAGCAAAGAACTGGCTGGAGGCAAAGGAAAAAAGGCCTTTCAGGCAGGTAAAAACCTAAGTTGCAGTACTAAAGAGCTTGTGGCTAAACAACTCTTCACCCCCACATCAGCAGCAGTCTGGTCACAGACAGCAATTGGTTTTTTCCTTTCAGCTTTCTGAAAAACCTCCATTTCTTCGGGAATCTTGTCTTAGACTGTTAGTGATGCAACTCCCATTTTTGGACAACCTTCTTCAAAACTTCTTTTAAACATTAACTTTGGACTAACATTTTTTACTTTGTGGCATAGATGATCTTAAGTGGAAATGTAAGTTAATATTTAGACAAATTATTAAAAAACCTAAAATGGGAAGCAAACAACAGTGGAGGTGGGAGAAGATGCTTTAATTACTCATAAAGGAGCAACCATCCTTCTCTTTAATTCCCTGTTTTGTTAATGCCTATATATAACAAATTGAATGCTTTTGTCTAGATTATAAAACAAAAGTTCTTGTTATAAAACTCAGCACAAGATGATAATTATGCTTAATGCTTTCAGCAGAAAACCCAAAAACCTTTGAGATTTGTGCAGGAAAGCTGTGAGGCTAACCATAAGGCCAAAATACATTTTCAATATTCCTATAAAACAAAACCAAAGCAAACAAACAAAAAAGCTTTCAAGGCAACTTTCAATGCCATATTTATGCAGTGATCAAGTATGACTTTAAAGTCAGCATTAACATAAATAATAATACAGTAGGAACTGATATTTAAGGCCCAGGTGTAAGAAAACATGAAATTCCTACTAGTGCTTTTGAATATAGTGGAATATAGCTCTCGTTCCTACTGAGGCTATGTGCAGTAAAGAAATGAAAAACACTCCTTAAAAGAGGAAGGGGGAAAAAAAACCCAAAATACCACAACAACAAAACCCCAAAACTTTAGTCCCTTATAGCTTACATTACTTACTGCATTTATAGGTTGTGTAAATTACTACCATTTAAAGCAAAGCATTAATTCCTAAAGGAAAGCATGAAGGACACACTTTCTTCACTTAAGTGTTTTGGGTAAGTAAAAAGCTGTTTGGGGCAATGTAAACATATAAGTTCAATAATTCTACCCTCTTTTACAAAACACACACATTCCTGTATTCAGTCAAAAGGATATCTCTGTAAATTAAGAGTATTTTCCTGGTTCAACACAATGTTAATGAGATTTCCATTTGCTTCCTGTTTGAATTTTGAGTAAGGGTTTTTCTGATAAATGCATCTCTCATTTCTGAGTATTATCCCCCCCAAAAAAAGTTAAGGAGTTAATGTTTGCCAGACCCTCATCCACGTGAGTGACAGCAGCTCTATTCACAGACCTGCACACCACGAAAATCCATCTCGCTGAGATATTCTGATGTGAATATAGTTTGTTTTATGGGCTATGCAGTTTAACTTCACATCTAGTATTTTCACAACCACCAAAACCAATCACAACCACCCACTACAGTGATTTCAAAAGTATGCTTTGCCCTAAGGAACTAGACTAGCAAAGTGAAACTGGTTTAAAAACAGCAGCTTACTGTATGCATTACTTGCAGCTAATGCATACCTGTTCAGGGACACACACATACCAGGTTAAATTAGTGATACTAGGTCAGCTTGCAGCTATTTTCCCCCCCTTCAATACAAATACCAAAAAAATGTTTAAATCAAGATGAGATCCACAGAGATGTTTTCAACTGTTTACTGTTTAAGGACAGGAGAAGAGTCTCTGGAGCAGAGATAATATCTCCACACTCTTCTCCTTAAGTGCCACAAGCTAAATAATGAGGTCAGGGCCGACCTCCCTTTCCCCATTGCACAAAGAAGGCTGCATTCCCAGCTGCATGGTGGCACAGCTTCGGTGTGACCAGAGAGGGTGGCCCCATGCTGATGATCTGCCAGCCCCAGACCCTCTGGCCAGGAGAGGTGGGACAATTTGAACCACCTTGCAGCAAGGACAGAAACCCACCTTCACTGCCAAGCCCTCTAATGTTTTGTCAACCACACAGATGGGGAGCAGAACAGCATCTTAACACTCCAGTAATTCTTTTTTTTTTTTTCTTTCGTATGCAAAAAAAAGAGTGCAGTCATTTATCTGCAAGGAAAGGGCTCCAGTCCAAGCCTCCTGAGCGACAAAACTGTGAAACCCTCATGGGTGGCAGGTTTCTTCCCCTGAACAAACATCTTTGCCATGGACTGTTTGCTCCTCAGGGAGACACAGTAGCTGAAACACATCTATGCAGCTTTGTCCAGCATTTTTACATCTTTGCTCTCTGAAGCAAGGAAGAGACATACAGTTCTACATTTTTAAAATTTACTTTAAAAATAATATAAATGCATTCTATTTTCAAAGCAATATTAAAGCTCATACAGGCAGATTGCTGCCTCTGGTTCCCCCCACACTTGAAGGTACCTAGGGACTGGATCAAGAAATCCGTGTGTAGCCAAGATGCCCCGCTTGCAACTCACTGCTTGCTTTTTGGAAGCTTTCCTTTTGCCCTGCAACCAGCCTCCTTCAGCCATGTTCGGCCCCACAGCTACAACACCTCTGCTCCCTCCAATAGTTTATTCCTTTGTTACGTTCTCCCCACGCTGGCAACTCCTCCCCCATGACCTGTTCCACCACTGTTTTTAAAGGGCTGTACCAATGGCTCCTATCTTTGTTCCCTTTCCTGGGGAAATTAAAATTTCTTGGAACTTTACGCCTCCACACAGTGGCTAAGGAAACTGGGTTTTATCTAGTGTGCAATTCCTCCTTAGCTCTGTCTACTGGGAACCACTGGATTCAGCAACTCATCTATTCACAGACAGATGGGCTAGCTCATCCATCCTAGTCCCCTCACAGACTCAACACACAGGAAGAGGATGTAAAAATAGTTACAAGGATATGAAGAGTTTAAAAAACCATACAAGTTTTCTAACAGAATCTTTAAATTGCACATCGACAAATTCCCCAAATCATTCCAAGCATATTGCATATATAAGCATTACTGAACAATTTAAAATCTTTTCTTAAATGTATTCAACAGCTTAATAGCTTACAGATTACAATAAAAAGAGGGAAAGTACTTCTGGCTCTTTTAACTTTCATAGTTTTAACCCCTGTTCAAATGGATGTTCAGAAAACAAAGAGTCTGGCTAAAGCATATATTTTCTATAGTATTATTTTTAGCTTGCTTAATGCTAAACGAAATCACTACAAGCGTGGAACAATGTTCTCACCAGTCTCTCTGTTACAAATTAATGAAAAGCTGGCTGACCGTTCTCTGCCTGAAGGCATCTACCATGCATCATAAACTTCAGTCATGGGCACTGAGGAGCAGATCAGGGTACAGCCTTACCCAAATAGTCCAAATGAAGCTCTCTACTTCACATTCATTACAGCAAGATGATCTCCTGAGCCTTCTACACAATTAATTCTCATGTCCCCTTCTCTCATTACCAGACTTCTCCAAAAGTGTCACATGTTCAGAAAAAACTGAGAAGTTCTCTGTTCCTCTTTAAAACACAGTATGCAGGACAATCAAATGTATTTTTAACAGCCACATTCCATCACTAAAATATAATGTTGAGTTTGAAAGAAAGATCAAGCATCAAGTTATTTAGAAAATTGCATCAAAAATACTCATAGAATCATAGAATGCTTTAGGTTGAAAGGGACCTTAAAGATCACATAGTTCCAACCCCCTTGCCATGGGCAGGGACACCTCCCACTAGACCAGATCGCTCCAAGCCCCATCCAACTTGGCCTTGAACACTTCCAGGGATGGGGCCTCCACAACTTCTCTGGGCAGACTGTTCCACTGCCTCACCACCCTCACAGTAAAGAATTTCTACATAATATCTAATCTAAATCTCCCCTCTTTCAGTTTAAAACCATTACCCCTCGTCCTATCACTACAGGCCCTTGTAAAAAGTCCCTCTCCAGATTTCTTGTAGGCCCCTTTCAGATACTGGAAGGCTGCTATAAGGTCTCCCCAGAGCCTTCTCTTCTCCAGGCTGAACAACCCCAACTCTCTCAGCCTGTCCTCATAGGAGAGGTGCTCCAGCCCTCTGATCACCTTCGTGGCCCTCCTCTGGACCTGCTCCAACAGGTCCATGTCCTTCTTGTGCTGGGGGCTCCAGAGCTGGACACAGTACTCCAGGTGGGGTCTCACCAGAGCGGAGTAGAGGGGCAGAATCATCTCCCTCGACCTGCTGGCCATGCTTCTTTTGATGCAGCCCAGGATGTGGTTGGCCTTCTGGGCTGCGAGTGTACATTGCTGGCTCATGTTGAGCTTCTCGTCTACCAACACCCCCAAGACCCTCTCCTCAGGGCTGCTCTCAATCCATTCTCTGCCCAGCCTATATTTGTGCATGGGATTGCCCCAACCCACGTGCAGGACCTTGCACTTGGCCTGGTTGAACTTCATGAGGTTGGCACGGGCCCACCTCTCAAGCCTGTCCAGGTCCCTCTGGATGACATTCCTTCCCTCCAGCGTGTCAACCGCTCCACACAGCTTGGTGTCATTATTGAGGGTGCACTCAGTCCCTACATCCATGTCTCCCACAAAGATGTTAAATAGTACCGGTCCCAGTACCGACCCCTGAGGAACACCACTCGTCACTGCACGCCACTTGGACATCAACCCGTTGACCACAACTCTTTGAGTGCAACCGTCCAGCCAATTTCTTATCCACCGAGTGGTCCATCTGTCAAATCCATGTCTCTCCAATTTAGAGACCAGGATGTCATGTGGGACAGTGTCAAATGCCTTGCACAAGTC
>VFFE01008072.1:99960-114111 GCA_008921705.1 Burhinus oedicnemus
CCACAGTCTAGGAGGGACATTGAGGTGCTGGAGCGTGTCCAGAGAAGGGCAACAAAGCTGGTGAGGGGTCTGGAGAACATGTCTTCTGAGGAGCGGCTGAAGGAATTAGGATTGTTTAGCCTGGAGAAGAGACGGCTGAGGGGAGACCTTGTTGCTCTCTACAACTACCTGAAAGAAGGCTGTAGTGAGATGGGAGCTGGTCTGTTCTTCCAAGTAACTAGCGATAGGACAAGAGGAAACGGGTTCAAGTTGCGCCAGGGGAGGTTTAGGCTGGACATTAGGAAAAAGTTTTTCACGGAAAGAGTTATCAAGCATTGGAAGAGGCTGCCCAGGGAGGTGGTTGAGCCACCATCCCTAGATGTGTTTAAAAGTCGTGTAGATGTGGTGCTTAGAGACATGGTTTAGTGGCAGACCTGGTAGAGTGGGGTCAATGGTTGGACTAGATGATCTTGAAGGTCTTTTCCAACCTAAACAGTTCTATGATTCTATGATTCTATGAACTGACCTTCTTTTCTGCTTCCTGGTCACCGGGGCAACTTGTACAGGTTCTGATGGAGTTTGAGTAGCAGCGGTACTCGTTGTCTGAGCAGCTGGAGCAGTGACAGTGCTCATTGTTGAGGCTGGAGTAACTTTTTCTGGCCTTTTTGTGGTTTTTACCACTACAGGTTGGGGGGCAGCTGGTGCCGGTGCAGGCAGTGCAGCTTGTGCAACTACAGTGGGGTAGCAACTACAGCTGGTGCTGTTACAGATGGCGGCGACGTGGCTTTTACTGCGTTCCCCTGCCCTTTATGACAAGAAACAGCTCAAGCCAGAGAGCTTGGGAGAGAGTTCTGATGAAGATCCAGGAGAAGGTCCTTCTAAAGCAGATCCAGGAGAGGGTCCTTCTTGGGTAGCATCAATGCAGGAGGAGGACTCAGATGCAGAGATACTTGTTAAATCCTTCTCTATGAAGGATTTTAGTTGTCATGAAGGTGAGACACTTATCTCCTGGTTGCTCCGATGCTGGGAAAATGGGGCTGATACCATAGACTTAGAAGGCAGAGAAGCTAGGCACCTGGGAAACCTGGCCAGAGATTTAGGTATCGATAAAGTAATTGGGAAAAGACAAACATTCTCAGTCTCTGGAGGTGACACGTGTCAGCTGTAAAGCGCAGGTATCCCTTTAAGGATGATATCGAATGCCTTCCAAGCAAATGGACCAGCATGGAAAAAGGTATTAAGTACCTAAGGGAACTGGCTGTGGGAGAGGTGATTTACAGTGACTGGCAAGCGACTGTAGACCCTGATGAAATGCCATACAAACGATCTATGCTGAGAAAGTTTGTACAGAGTGCACCTCCCACACATCATTGTCAACAATGATCTGGGGAGGATCTGATGCCGACACACCAACAGTAAATGAAGTGGCTAACAGAGTACGACAATATGAGGACAGTCTCTCTTGTCCCCTCACTGTGGCAGCCATGGAAACGCTTGCTGAGAAAACTGATAAACTGACTGAGAAAATGGCTGAGCAAAATGATAAAATGTTTGATAAACTTTCCAGGATGGAGGAAAGATCCCACTCTTCCCCTGCACAGACCCATGTTGCAGCTACTAAGAAAAAACATCCTCCTACGAAACCGACTCAAGAGAAACAGAACATGCTCTGAGATATCCTGTGGTTTTGCCTCTGTGACTATGGAGAGGACATGAGGAAGTGGGATGGACAACCTACCTCAGCTCTACAGACACGGGTGTATGAGTTGCAAGGTAAAACAGATAGAAGAAAGAATTCTTCCAGGAGGATGGCTGCTCCGACCTACGGTGGGCGATCCTCCGGACCAGATAGGAACCCATCTGCTAATCGTAGGTACTATGCTCAACATTAGAGGGGCCCCGCCTCCAGCCAGGAGGAGGAGAGGGACAACCGAGTTTATTGGACTGTGTGGATTCGATGGCCTGGCACATTAGAGCCACAAAAGTATGAAGCCCTGGTGGACACTGGTGCACAGTGTACCCTATTGCCATCGAATCATAAAGGGGCAGAATCTGTCACTATTTCTGGAGTGACAGGAGGTTCTCAAGAGCTGACTGTATTGGAGGCTGAAGTGAGCCTAACTGGGAATAAATGGGAGAAACACCCCATTGTGACTGGCCCAGATGCTCCGTGCATCCTTGGCATAGACTTCCTCAAGAGAGGGTATTTTAAAGACCCAAAAGGGTATTGATGGGCTTTTGGTATAGCAGCTGTAGAGACTGAGGACATTACACAGCTGTCTGCCTGACCTGGTCTTTCAGATGACCCTTCTGTTGTGGGACTGCTGAGGGTTAAAGATCAGCAGGTGCCAATTGCGACTGCCACAGCGCATCAATGACAATATCGCACCAACCGGGACTCCCTGATTCCCATCCATAACCTGATTCGTCGGCTGGATAGCCAAGGAGTGATCAGCAAGACTCGCTCACCCTTTAACAGCCCTATATGGCCAGGGCAAAAGTCTGATGGAGACTGGAGATTAACAGTAGACTATCGTGGGCTGAATGAAGTCACACCACCACTGGGTGCTGCTGTGCCAGACATGCTAGAACTTCAGTACGAACTGGAGTCCAAGGCATCCAAGTGGTATGCTACAATTGACATTGCTAACGCATTCTTCTCTATTCCTTTAGCAGCAGAGTGCAGGCCACAGTTTGCTTTCACCTGGAGGGGTGTTCAGTACACCTGGAATCGACTGCCCCAGGGGTGGAAACACAGCCCCACCATCTGCCATGGACTGATCCAGACTGCACTGGAGAAAGGCGGAGCTCCAGAACACCTGCAATACATTGATGACATCATTGTGTGGGGTAACACAGCAGAAGAAGTTTTCAAGAAAGGCAAGAAAATAATCAAGATTCTTCTGAAAGCAGGTTTTGCTGTAAAAAGACGTAAGGTCAAGGGACCTGCACGAGACATCCAGTTTTTGGGAATTAAGTGGCAAGATGGGCATCGCCAGATCCCAATAGACATGATTAACAAAATAACACCTATGTCCCCACCAACTAACAAAAAGGAAACACAAGCCTTTTTAGGTGTTGTGGGTTTCTGGAGAATGCATATTCCAGGTTATAGTCAGATTGTGAAACCTCTCTATCAAGTGACTCGAAAGAAAAATGAGTTTATGTGGGGCCCCGAGCAACGACAAGCCTTTGAGCAAATTAAACAAGAGATTGTGCATGCAATAGCCCTTGGACCAGTCCGAACAGGACAGGACATGAAAAATGTGCTCTACACCGCAGCCGGGGACAATTCTCTGTCCTGGTTTCAGTGACGCAGGACTAATTTCTCTTCTAATGCTAGGGAAAACTGCACTTTTAGAAGACTCTAGTGTCTGAATTTGTGAAAATATTTACTTTATAGCCAGCTATGGTGTGTGGGTGTCAAGGTCTCAGTGTTTTCAGGCTAGCCAGGTACAGGGATGAGGAGGAGAAAGACCTGAGCACTTGACCCAAGCTGGCCAACAGGATTATTTCATACCATGAACGTCACATTCAATATCAATTAGCAAGTTTGCTGTGAAGCTCTCTCTCCCTTGATGGCGGCGATCCAGAGAACTCCTTGCCCCGGTGCTGGACCCCTGAGGCCTTCCCTTCCTCCCGAAGCCATAGCGCTCGCAGTGTCCGAAATTTACTGTCCACTGCTGGGAGTGCACAGCTTCAGACTGATATAGTTGGCTGAGTATAATCCTTGTGTACTTTATATTGGTATTGGGATCACTATTGGTTCTTTAGTGTTATTACTGTTAATTATCTAGTCTGATCCTATTAAATCTGTTTATATTTCAACCCCCGGATTTCCTTGTTTTTTTTCCCGATTCCCCTTCCTGGGTGGGGAGGGGTCATTGGGTGATAGAATAATTGTCTAAACGACAATAAATTGTGGGTTTCTCAAACCATAACATGGCCCTACCTGGAGCCTCTGGCAGAAAGCACCAGGGGAAACTCGAGGTCGACCCCTAGGATTCTGGAGTCGAGGATACAAAGGCTCCGAGGCCAACTATTCTCCAGCTGAGAAAGAAATCCTGGCAGCATATGAAGGAGGCAGAGCTGCTTCAGAGGTAATTGGTACTCAAGCACAGCTCCTCCTGGTGCCCTGATTACCAGTCCTGGGCTGGATGTGCAAGGATAAAGTTCCTTCTAGTCATGCCACTGATGCTACCTGGAGTAAGTAAGTTGCCTTCATCACACAGTGAGCTCGAATAGGAAACCCAAATCGTCCAGGAATCGTAGAAGTGATCACAAAGTGGCCCGAAGGCAAAGATTGTGGAATGCCACCAGAGGAGGTGGTAACACGTGCTGAGGAAGCCCCACCATATAAGGAACTCTCAGATAGTGAGAAACAGTATGCTCTGTTCACTGATGGATCTTGTCGTATTGGAGGAAAACATCGAAGGTGGAAAGCTGCCGTGTGGAATCTTACACAATGAGCCACAGAAGCTGCTGAAGGACAAGGTGAATCAAGTCAATTTGCAGAGGTAAAAGCCATCCAGCTGGCTTTAGATGTTGCTGAATGAGAAAAGTGGCCAATACTCTCTATCTCTGTACTGAATCATGGATGGTGGCAAATGCTCTGTGGGGATGGTTAAAGCAGTGGAAGCAGACCAACTGGCAGCGCAAAGGTAAACCCATCTGGGCTGCTGAATTATGGCAAGATATAGCTGCCCGGCTAGGGAAACTAGTCGTAAAAGTATGTCATGTAGATGCCCACGTACCCATGAGTCGGGCTGCTGAGGAACATCAAAACAATCAGCAAGTGGATCAGGCTGCTAAAATTTTCCAGCCAGACTTGGACTGGGTACATAAAGGTCAAGTATTCTTAGCTCGGTGGGCCCATGACACTTCAGGTCATCAAGGAAGGGATGCAACATATAAATGGGCCTGTGACCGAGGGGTGGATTTAACCATGGATGCTATTGCGCAGGTTATCCACGACTGTGAAACATGCGCCAAAATCAAGCAAGCTAAACGGTTAAAACCTTTGTGGTATGGGGGACGATGGCGGAAATACAACTATGGGGAGGCTTGGCAAATTGACTACATCACACTCCCTCAAACCCAGCCAGGGTAGGCGCTATGTGCTTACAATGGTGGAAGCAAACACCAGATGGTTGGAAACCTATGCTGTACCTCACGCCACAGCCCGGAATGCCATCCTGGGCCTTGAAAAGCAAGTCTTGCGGCAACATGGTTCTCCAGAAAGAATTGAGTCAGACAATGGGACTCATTTTTAAAACAATCTTATAAGTAATTGGGCTAAAGAACATGGTATTGAGTGGGTATATCATATCCCCTATCATGCACCAGCTTCTGGGAAAATTGAGCGATACAATGGACAGTTAAAAACCACCCTGAAAGCAATGTGGGGGTGTAATAAGCATGGGTTGTAGATGCCCCATCCCTGGAAACATTCATGGTCAGGTTGGACAGGGCTCTGAGCAATCTGATCTAGTTGAAGATATCCATGCTCATTGCAGGGGGGTTGGACTAGATGACCTTTAAAGGTCCAACCCAAACTATTCTCTGATTCATCAATGTGTTTCTCAAAGTAAGATGCCATAATAAGATTGCCTTCATTATTCTCAAATTTTTATATAAAAATAAAAGGAGCAAGCATAAAAAGAGCTATTACAAGTGCTTTTAGCAACAAAAATGCACTGTCAAACCTTCGAATACCAAATAGACTTGAAATCTTCAGCAAAGAAGAAAAATCACCAAGGAGAAGAGTACAGATGCTGCCAGAATGACTGATGTGTGGAAAAGTCAACAAGGAACCATTTCTCACAACAAAAACTAGTGTGCAGCCCACAAAATGGTAGATCTGAAACAACCAAGGAAATACTTTTTCTTCACAATGTATACTTGAGTTACAGAATCATTGCAGCAAGACTTTGGACACACACAAAGCATAAATAGACTCAAAAAAGAACTAAATTATTGAATAACAGACCCACTGCCGGTTATTTAAAACACAAATGCTTGGGTGCAACCTTTAGCTAAGGAGGTCCCTAAACCACTAATTAAGAGACCCAACCATTGGAAAGAATCACTACATATACTTCATGCATTTTTTACATTTTTCTCCCCAAGCATCTTTACTGGCTGCCTTTGGAGACAGCACAGAACTAAATTGACACTTGGCCTGACCAGAACATGGCTATTCTTCTGTTCTCATGAAATACTGGAAGACATGCCAAATACCAGATGAAGGCAGACAAACCAACAGGCACAAAATATATGCAGACATTAAACTCTTATTCCCCTCCCAGTTCACAAACAGCATTAATCACCATTTCTGCAAACAGCATTATATAATGTAAGACACAACAGATTTAGACAGTCATGTATCATTATTGTGAGAAACAAAAGTCACAAATGAGAAAAAATATTTTACCTCTCTCATGGTGTGTATGATTTCATTCACTGCTGAGAAACAAGCCAACTCTCAAACAGGAAAACAAATCAGGTACGAACAGATTTAAAAGTTGAGGCTGTATTCTACAAAGAGGTTAAATGTAGGCCCACTTTTAGAAAGCTTTTCTAATTCAGTGGAAATCAAGACTGGACAGATGGATCCTTTATCTGAGGAGTGTCCTAGTGCAGTATATAGATCCTACCCATATAAGAGTGAGAAGTCATTTAGACCAAGAGTTCTGTTCCCTTCATGTCTTAAATGTTACTTTTCTTTTGGTTAACTATTAAATTTCCATCAAGAAACAGTCACTTCAGATTTATCTAGAAGTCTGTAAACTGGCCGATCAAATCCAGCTACACAGGAATGGAGTGGTTTGGGGGGGGGAGTTAGGTTGTTTGTTTTTCAGTGTTATGGTTCTTATTGCATAAGTGATAATGCAAGAAGAATTAGGTACAGAATTTTTCACAACTTTTTCTAAAACTGAGGGTGATGTTAACTCTGATATCCTTTCTATGGGGAAAAAACCAAACCGATGAAGATTTAATTTTGTCATGAAATAGGATTTGGTTCTTTTGGATAGAATTTGCTGCCCAAATTCTAATCACTGCTATGTTCAATAGCCATCAGGAACGACAATAATACTTCAGCCTGGAAAACTAGCATGACTCAGATGCCCGTAGGAACTGAGATTCCTGCTTGTCAGTTAGGTGACATATGAGAACCTGTTCCTATTAGTAAACCAAAATGAAATCAAGAGGACAACAGTTTTGGCACAACTACTTCAGTTATTAAGGAGAGATAAGGGGAGACAAACCTTACAGATTGGTCCAAATGGCTGAGAATACCTCTGTCTTTTTTAGACAGCTAACTCTACTCCCATGATTACCAATACCTTCCTGTTGGTTCTAGTCACAAGCAAGTTCACTGAAAAAATATACCACCTTACTGCTCTCTGACCTAAGATTTTCCACATGAATGCTCATTCCTGTTTCAAGAGCCAGTTTGTTTCCCTTAACTCAAGTTGTTCCTATGCTAGTAGAACTATAGGAAGAGCTAGAAGAGACTTCAAAAGATCATCTTATCTAATTCCTACTGTGAGATACAAGCAAGTATAGTTAGATCCTCCTTGAGACTTTTTTGCATCTAACCTGTATCTGGAAACTTCCAGAGTCAAAGGCTATTCCACAATATATTTAAGTCATCTATTTCAGTGCTTAACTATGCACACAAACAAGTTATTGAGAATATGTAGAGGGCTAAACCACATAATAGCCGCAGGGTATTAGGCAGCTGCCACAGAAACTTGCATACCTAAGACAGTTCTTATTTTAATATTATCTATCCCAAGTCATACTACTTTTTTTCTGCTCTCCCCTAATGGAAGATAGTATCTCCTACAAAGCTTTTCACTTCCCATATCTCTTCCACAAACCTTGGGGTTTTTTCCTATGAGAAGAAACAAAGTCACTTCCTTCAAAATTTTCTTGCATGTCATATTTTCAAAGCACTTTATTGCAGCTGCTTTTTAAAGACACACTCCAAGATGTCTGTCCTTTAAAATAAAAATAAATAAATAAATTAAAAAAGATAATAACCCTAAACTGTATATAGTACTCTACCTGAGACGCCATCAGTGCTAAGCAGAGAACAGCTACTTCCCCTCTTACATGTGACATTCCTTGTTCATACATCTCAGATGATATTTGTCCTTCAAAGGAAACCTGGAGTTTATAGTCAGCTACACTACTTTAGCTTTTTATTCCTCTTTCAACACTTGTGCAAAATGCAGCAAGTTGTGCTCACCTTTTGGAATTTCAACTCATTGTCTTTGGACTGTCTCTCCAAATTGTCAAGACAACTGCTTTTCAACCAAACTTTTTCCCATGTGGGAGCCCCTTTAAATTTTCCAGTGGAGGCATAGGACCCTGTGTAGTAAATTTAGGCCTACTGATAATAGGCTTGCTTTTGTTAGTTACCCCTCATGACTCCTTATAAGCAACCAGTGGATTCACATGGTCTGTAGACGAAAGCTTGAAAATCATTTATCATCATCATTCTGAGCTCATCTTGATTTTCAACATGCTAATGCAACATCCCAGTTGCTGTTGTCCACAAATACATTCTCTGTATTCTACCAGCCAAGTGCCTAATAAAAATACAGAACAAAACCAAACAGATGATAGACTGGACTTATCTGAAATGCCCTCTTAGTTGTCAATGAGTCATCAACAACTACACTTGGAGACCTTTTCTCAACCACCTGTGTGTTCAGTTTATAACAATTTCATGTAAGTTCCCCAGCCATTTTCTATGAATAATGTGTGAGATAGTCAAGAATCTCACACGCAATCACTACATGAAAAAAATAATGAAGTCAAGATATCTCATCTGTCTACTGCTCATCTTTTATCTACTAGGCTAGCTATACTGTCAAGGAAGGAAATTAAAATTGTCTGACAGTTTGTTCTTGATAAATCTATACTGGCTGCTTATCAATTTTATTATCCCAGAGGTGCTTATAAAGCAACTGTTTAATAACTTGTTAAAAAAACGTGCAGGGATTAAGGTTTCATTGACCGACTTATAATTGCTTTCCTCTTTAAGGTTTTATTGACTAGCTTACAATTCCCTTCATTTTCCACAGCACCTTTAAAAAAATAGAAAGAAAGATGTAGGGAGTCTATTTCTACATTTGCCCTTCCCCAGTCCTCTAAAGAGTCTCCTCCTGTCCTCAAAATGACTCTCTGAAGATTCAGACTAAAGGGTCCTTGACAAAGAGGAGAAGAGTAATGCTGACTTTTCAGTTGTACCATATGTTTCATTTGTGTCAGGGTTGGGGTTTTTTTCTATTTTTGTTTTTCTTCCCTCTTGAAGGACTAGAGCAAGCTCTATTATGCATGAATTAGGAAAGCATAAGTCAGCCAAAAGTTGCAAATCTGTCAGGATAGACGGGTCCATCTGTCATTTCACAGCAGTAGAACAGCAGCTTCAATATAGACACAACAAGCTCACACAATCCTTACAACAGCCAGACAGAAAATCTGCCTTAGCTGATAGCTAGCTGCCTTTGAAACTCCAGACATGTTCCTGTGTAACACAAGGTTCAATTGCTGCTTTCTTATTTCTGTATTTTCAAATTCCTCAAAAATAAGGAACCCTGGGAAGGAGCAAGAATAAAATGTTCAAAAGACAAAGATGGAAAGGAAGTATATGCAGATTACTGATAGAAAGTATGCTTTATACAACCTTTGAATTCCAAGGTTTCGTTTCAAAAACGTATTTGTGCCTCTCAAATATTTCTGGAAATTTTCTAGGCACTGGATGTAAAGTTCTCCTTGCCAAAATCATCCCCCTTTTTGAAACTGTACAGCAAACTCATTTTCTTTTGACATCCCACAAAAATGTAGTTCAGTCCCGCTGAACTAGCAAAGACGTTTAGTCATGCATTGTTAGTTCTTTAAAGTTTGCTGGGTGGGGACAGTATATAAACTTGAATAAAGAATATCTCAAATCCCAAGACAGAGTATGTCAGAGCAGGGGAAAAAAGGCATGGAAAAGTCTTAGAGCAGCTTTGGTTTAGTTTGGTTTTGGGTGGCATGGGTTGTTTGCTTTCTCATCTGTATTGAAGCCTGGAATAGCCTGAAGCCACGGATAGCACAGATTGAGCAGGAGTAAGAGTGCAGCTGGAAAAGTCAAGAGGTAGCAGCAAATCCAATTCCTCACCATTAAGCAACAGAACAAAAGTTAAACCTGCCACAAAGGAAAATTAAATCTGAAATGCCTGCTTGTCACTTGTATCCAAATCTGTTAATACGGTTTGTCACTTTCCTAGTACCTCACTGCTTTTTGGAAAAGCTGTATCACTAGATAATACAGGGTATACGTAGTATAAGAGATGCTTTCCTAAATAGCAAGTTATTTTAAGCATACTTTAATTCATTTCTCTTTCTGCAAAACAGGCTATGTTCTACCTAAAACAAATTCAAACTCTAAAAAGTCAATTTCTACTTCTTAGCAAGATAACTAAGCTGAATCTATTCAAACTTATCCTTTAAAGAAAATAAAGTTTCAGGTAAACATTACAGTTTTCCTTTTTTCCTTACATAAACGTCCACAGAGCCATTAGAAGGGACCTGTGCCTCTGGGAAGCAGAGGAGAGAATTAGTCTTCAGGTGTGGACACACAGCACACGGTAAACAAGCATTCTCCTCTTTCATGTGCTCTTTTCCCCTTGATTTTTCTCCCTCTCCTGTGCTCCCCCAGAAATTAGATAGACTGATAACATCTGCAGTAAATAAGGGACCAAGGCTGAAAAAGTACACAATAATGAACTAGCACTTGGCAGACAACTAGATCCTTACTCATGTTGTACAACTGTTCCAGGCAGAAAGTTCCTAAAGGACTTAATATTGACATTAAAATGAAGGAGGAACAATTTTTGAATTAATACAAGAGTGTGAATGGGCATGACAGTTACAAGGAATGGTTTTATAATTTAGAAACATTTACTTTTCCTAGGAAAGTCCTCAAATTCAAATAAAATCTCCCAGTGGAGATGCAGTAGATCTCAAGATACAGCAAGACATTTTAATATAGTGTTGGGAGAAATGAAGTCACAATCTATAAACTGCAGGGCTGGAATAAAATGTGTGCCTTAAGGAAACATTTAATGCTGGGATCCTTGCAAAGAATACTTTTCTTGCACACGTTAATATCATCAGTATAATATCATCATACTTTTGCCCAAAACTCTCATAAAAAGTCATTAAGATTATGCTTCACATGTTTAACATGGTATTTAATTGCTGGACTTTACATAAACCAGTACACCACTTGTTGACTTCTTTCTGGAGCCTAGCTCAGCAACGTACTACATCAACCAAACATTCCTTTTAAATCCCCATAAAGTCAAATGGAAGCCTGCTGTTCACCAGGAAACTCCCTCTGCCAAGGTGCATTTGCAAAAACCTCTGTGTTTCATTAAACAAACCAAAGAGCAATGAGTTCTGCAGCCAGAAAGGTATAAACAGTATCAGGGCCACTCTCTCAGTCCTATCTTTTCTTCCATTATGAGAGACCACTGAAAAGTTGAGTAGAAGTAAAAAAAGCCCAAATACAGCCTTAGAAAAACCCAAACAAGCAAAAAAAACCCCACCAGTTCCCACTGTGTCCTCATGCACTAGCTGGCAGAATGGGATTATCACTTGCAGTTTCCAGATGCAAAGAGATTGATCACAAACCCATTGGCAAGACATGATGTGCTACATACTTCCGTCCCATTTCGAGAGTCACTCTGCCTGTCGGCACCATCACACAAGCACCAGTCAATCTTCCTTCATGTAAATGCAAGAAGTGCATAGACAGTTCACGAAGAAATGGGAAACTTTGATTCACCTGGTACAGGGGAACCACTCTGCAGGACAGGAATAACTGCAGCTTTCATAACAAGTATTGACATACTCATCAGCGCACGCCTGCTATTTGTGTAGGCAAGAGCATCTCAGAGAGTAGCAGGTAAATGGAGCGGACCCTCGAATGCCCTTCGCCTGAACCGAATCAGGAAGATCCCTTCAAACAGAAGTTGCTCTCTGCTGTCAACAGATGAAGTAGACGATCCCCACAGCAGATGAGGACACGGAAGAGACATCCACAGTTACCGGATAAGTAACTCAACCATTGAGTATGTCTCTGCAAGACAGCAAATATTTTGATAGGTCTCAGGAGGAGCAAGGCTTTGTTTCAGTGATATCACTTTTCGCTGTCAACAACTGTGTCTTCCGTTAATGTTTTTCTAGGGCATAGCCTTATACCTGGAAACACTCATCTTAGCATGGCCAGTGCCAGTCACTCCTCAATCCAGAGTACTACATACAGCACCACGGTTCTCCTTGTTGCATAAAGCACTACTACAATTTCCAGGAACAGACTAGTGTATTTTCCTCTTTCCAAAACCAACATTACTGCTACTGTAATCCTGGAAAAAAAAGATACCCAGGGGAGAATCAAATGGTAACAACAGAAGTTGTGAAAACAAAATGGCTTCCTTCCATCTGCAAAACATAACCACTGGGGTGGGTAAAGGGGGAATGCTTTGAAGAGGAATCTCCGCATTAAGAATTTATTTAGATGTGTCAGACAGACAGTGTCCTGCTGTGCTTGTCCCCTAATTATCTGGAAGTAGAAATAAGATGGGGAGCAGATTGCAATGCTTTGATCTGAAGCAGAGCAAGGCTGGTTTCATGATTTCAGTCGTGTCATGGCCTTTACAGGCAGCCAAGACTGAGATCTGTTCCTAAAACTCTCATACATCTTATAGTCTCCTGTAGCCCCTTTTGTACCCAAAAGGAAAGCATCTGACAAGAAAGAGGCCCGCAAGTAACCCCAAGGATGTGGTTTCAGGAGCAGCCAAAACAGTTTGAAGGTTTCTTGCCACCCAAAGGGGAACATGAAAGAGGCCTTCCCCCTCCTGCTCTCCCTTTCCACTGTCCTGCACCTGGCCACTCGGCCCCATCTCTTCCCTTCCCTTACGCCAGCATTTGACAGACTCTCCTAATAAGACACTACATTTAAAAGCCTGGATATTTTTATCTTGAGTTTGTTTGGGAGAGGGGAAGAGGAGGGCTGGTCAGGAGCAGAGCCAGGGAGGCAAGACCCCCCCCCGCAAGCAGGGGTACACCCTCACTTGGGTCTCGGGGATCTAGACACTGGGCCACTCTCAAGACTGCCCACTTCAAGTACCATTGGAAAAGGTTGCTTCATCTACTGGATTTTAAAACATCTCTAATTTGCCTCATCTGTAATATTTTTTTCTTGTATCATTTGACAGGAGTCAGGCCCACACATTGATTTTTTCTGATTACTCTCTCTAGACATCTCTGCTTTCTGTTAAGACTGCAGTAATGAACAAATACATGGTCTTGGTAAGTGCTCATGCTAAAGGGTTTCTGCAGTTATGGCAGAAGATAAACAGAAACTCATTCAGATTTAGGAAAGACCTACCTAAAAATGTTATTAGCTTGCTTGTTTGTGTTAACTGACTGAAGAGTACAACATAGACAAAACCATGCTCTTTCTCATTGAGTAACACAATCACGGTTAAGTTTTTAGCACACTACATTAAAATAAAATCTATAAATTAAGTAATGAAGGCATGCTAGCATTATGTGTCCTAAATATTTTGACAGACATATTCACAGTATTTTGCACAGTAACCAACAAACGGATGTAGTTTACAAATATGTGCATAAAATTATCCCATTTCAGGGACAAATGCATGATTAGTTAGAAAATATGATGCTTCCACGGAATATTAAACCTAGTGCCCGCCAATTCTCTTCTTTTGTTTGAGAAAACTAAGTTTAAAGTGTATGATAATAACTGCTAATGATTTACTGACCTTTGATTTGATTTTCTTTAGAATACTTAATGTTACAACAAAACGTAAACCTGCATCTTTCACTTCCACTCTGCAAGCATCCAGGATCTCTTAGAACACCACGTGTCCTGGTTTGAGGTAAAACAGGACCAATTTTGTTCAGTAACTTTACTTTTTAGCTAGGCCTCTTCTAACTGCCGAAATTAACAGCATGTTGTGCAGGAAACTGTTCACTCTCAGAGGGATAAGACCCATGTTTATAGCTGATGCCAAGGAATGGGATGCAGAGAGGCTCTTGCTTATCCTTATTGCTATAACAACCAAGGCCAGCCAACTTTGTTAC
>VFFE01008072.1:123500-141520 GCA_008921705.1 Burhinus oedicnemus
AAAAAAAAAAAAAAAAAAAAAAAAAAGATAATAACACTGTGATGTATCCACAAGTACCACCGAGGTAAGCATGACAATTTCTAGCTCACTGATCACATTCCTAAAGGGAAATTTGTACTTCAGGATGGAAAAAGAATAAAACTTCAAGAGTTCTCCATTGGGAACAGGAGACTAATGAGCTCTGGATATGAAGAGCTGTAACTCTATCGTAGAAGGCCACCAAATTTGTCAGTCACAATTTGCCCTTAATGAAGCTATGACAGAGAGGTGTGTTATAAAACTGGAAAGAAACACTTTTTCTTTTCCCCCTTTCTTGGTCCACAGAATATTTTTGCAGACTTAACTGGAATTGATCTTTTTCCGTTACTATCTCAAACTCAGATCTTATGTATTCTCCCATTTCTTTAAATATTAAGTTTTTTGGTTTCTCAGTCCCATTTGCTTTTTAATTTAAACTGCATAGCATTAAATAACATTTTTCAAGATAAAACTCAATATAGTGTTTTTCCTGCTGAAATTTAATTTGGGAGGCTTGATGCTGAATGAGGGATGATACTATGATGTCTATCTCTGCTGGTATTTTCTTAACAGATTCCTGTTCTGAGAAATTATATATTAGATCTGCATGAGTCAATTGTGAGTTCTAAAAAATTATTTATGAAATTATGGCCAAATAATACTTTTTTTCACATGTCCAATTAAACAAAATTAAGAATGTGTCTGTGTATATAAGACTAGAAATCTCAAAAATTAACTATGTAACAAGTAATTGCATTTATTATTATAATCACATTAAATATCATAAATATTGCAACACATAGCCACTTACTTTTATAATATTTTCCAGACAGTGCATGTGTTAAAAAATGTAACTGATCACATATTTAAATAGCTATCTACCTTGTGCTGGAACAAACAGATGTATAGGTAGTGAATCTTCCAGCTGAGCAAGAGCATTAGTACACAGACAAATAAGTGAAAGGGAGCCAAAATAACTTCCCTCTAAAGGCAGAAACTCATTTAAGCAAATGAAAAAAACATAATTAGGGAAACTAGTTTATCTTCTGTTTCTGAAAGGATATAATAAATAACAGACACAACTACAGTATGGGCCACATCCAGGAAATCTGTGAGGTCTCTTGGACCACACACTCCCTCCAGAAAGTCACACGTAGTAGTGATGAAGCAACTAACCCACTCAGGGCAATGTTCAGATCACTTACATATGGCTAGAAAAGTAGAGAGAGACATTCACCGAATGGTTACCAGCACAAGAACTACTACCATTGCCAGACTGAACTCCAGCTATCCCAATGGCATTTGAGGATGCAAGAATAGCTACAGGCCTCTGCACAGACTTGCGTCCCCAAATAATTCCAACATGACAGAAGAAACTAATTCATTTTTAGACAAAGTCTTCCGTTGACTGCTTCATTTATTTTTTTAAACTTCCAGATGCAAAAGCCCTCAGAACTGCAGAGCTCTCTGAGCCAGTCAACAACCACAGAAGTGGGTACAGAACGACTTGTGCTAGCCTACAAGTTACAAACATCCAAACCTCCATGCAAAAGGAAAGGGAAAACCAAGTACTTCCCAATCACATTAAATTAGAGAAGAAGAAATAAAAAATTTTTCACTCAATGGTTGCTTCTCCTCCAACTGGCTAACAGATAAGAAATGTCACTGCAGTAAAACTGCCCTTTTTAAAAACCATATGTACCCTATCTTTAAAACAAAATAGATGAAATAGGAGCCATTCAAAAACTTGGCTCTCAGCAAAGCCATGGTCTTCAGGGAGGGACCAACTACTGAATCATTTATTCCACCGTGAGAGCATGCGAACTTCATGGAAAAAGGAAAGAAAATAAAAAGATCAAGCTTCTGCTGCATAGACAGGTTTAGATGACTATAGCCATATATAGTAATTTTCCCCTTTAAATCTTTATCTCAGTCACATGAAGACAAAAAAAAAAAACTAGAATAAAGTATACATGAAAAAATTAAGATTCAAAGCTTAAAACATGGATCAGCTTCTACCCACTAAGGACAATGCTGAGCAGCAATTTTCATTCCTGTCTTGGTTCATAAACAAAGACTATTACTATATTACTCAACCATTAATGGAGTAACAGCATGTGCATGTTAAAACAAAAGAAACATTTAATTTGAACTAGTTAAATCCAGGGGTACTAGGATATAAAACTCATCCAGGATCAAACAACTTAGAGTTATATGCAAAAACAGAATGGTAGTGTACAGAAGAGACTTTAAGAAGTTGCCAGTTGCGAACAGCAAACAGAATCAGTAGGTGGACATATTTATTATTCTTTAAACAGGACACTAGTTTCACTGCAAGACAGACTATTTCTGTCATCTGGTAATGAGATAAACACAGATTAGGAGGTACACCGTTTGCTTCTCACAAGCAAAATTGAGATGCTTGTGGTGATCCAAAGACAACAGAGCGCTCTCTGCCCTAAGCGAGGAAGCTCACAGAAAACTGTTGGGGAAAACGGAGAGAGCTGCGGGTTTTGCCAGGAGGAGCCCAGATTTCGGAGTCCATGTGCTGAGCCCTTGCATTCACCCTTGCACCATCACTTAGACCTTCTGTCTGTTCCTCTCTTTACGATGACAATGTCCTGTGTGCAGGACTCTTCTAGACAATGTCTGTGAATATGAACAGTGCTTATTTGTTACTATTTCATGTAATGTTTTTAGCTATTCTTATCAATTATGGTTCCTTTAAAAAAAACCCAAACACTTTACCATACCTGTTTCCCCTCTGAATAAGGAGATACATAATGATGTTTTGAGCTTCTGAGGCTTTGCAGGAAACCATGTGTGGTGGTGCAAGCCCCCCTGCCACTCTCAGGCCTCTTGATACTTGGCGTAACTCCCTCCCAATCTGGGTCACATAATAACACCATGACCAGAACACCACAGAATGGCCTAACATTAAAGAAAGAAAAGGTGGAGAACAATGGACCAGAACACTAAGGCAACTCCCTAGTGTACCTGGTTTCCATAGCTCCTACCGATTGAAGATAATGACTATAATTATTCACGCCTGGCAATATATGGATTGTGGCCACAGAAAGGGGGGGGTACCAGGACCACAAGTCCTGAACTGGTGTAAACAATGGAAAGTACCAGACTATTCCATTGTCCAAGTTGGGGTGGAGTGGAAAAGTACCTGACAAAAGTCAATTATCTCGGACCCTATAAGTAGCGATCCTAATGAAGACCCTTTGAGTGCTTCTGGATCGCAGCGGGCTGTGGCCAGGACCTCCCCTGTCAGGTAAAACTTCGCGAGGACAACAAGACCAGGGCGAGCGACTTTCTCTCTCTCGAGCCTCAACAATCGCCCGTTGAGGAATGCCGGTATATTGTGAGTATTTACTCTAGCTCAAAAGGGGAATTTTAACTATAGACTAGTCTCTCGTTTCATCCACCTCTCCATTTATATGTTTGTGTGCTTTAGCTTTATGGATGTGGATGTTCTTCTATTTTCCGTGCACGTGTAGGGGTTAAAAGGGATATCCACTGATTCAATAAGTTGTGTGTGTGTGCGCTCATATGCTTTGTTGATATATATATATATATTAATCTGAAATCTGTGTGTTACTCTCATATATATATCTCTATTGGTTTGGGATACCTTATAGTAAGTTAGTGTGAATCTTGTCATCTTCGAATCTGTAATTAAGTCGCTGTTGATTTGTTGATTTATTGATTTAAATCACGTTTTAAATCCTTAATTCAGTTAATGATTAACTGCTGCTAGAACTCAATCCCTTGATCTACCTCAAATCACAAATAAACCAAATTGCTGCTAAATCATAACTGTGTCTGATACTTCCATCCCGCGACACCATGTGAAAGTAATGCTAAAAACAAAACACTGCTTTCTAAAAAAGAAATGGGAAATAAGCTTTATATTTTTGAGAGAGGAGCACATAATGGTCTAAGTCAGCCCACAAAAAGTAAGTATTGGATAATTTTCTTTTCCCCTAGATTACAAACTGGTTCACCATGCCACAGAATGGGACTGTAATTGCCCATTCTTCATTTATCAGACCAACATCTTCCTGCAATGGGCTGTAATATCTGAGGATTTTAGAGATAATGAGTATATTACGTGTTTGCAAAGATGGCTACATGTACACTACTCCGCTCAGCTGATGAATGATATCTCAGCCCAGACAGACAGACACAGGTCTGATGCACTGGATTTTAATTAACCAGTGCTTGTATATAACCTTTCACATTATCAGATACAGAAAAACACAAGTGAGTAATGAGAGCATTGATTTTGAGCAGTCTTTGTCTTTGTTCAGTCTTTCCGGCAGAGGAAAGTAGATTAGAAAGGGACATATTCATTTTCCAAATTATCTGGCTTGTTTGATACAAATATGAACTCTTCATCCTCACTGAAAAAAAAAAAATTTACTCAATAAAATAATATATTCTATTTAGTCGCAAGAGCAAGCATGACTGGAAAGTGAAGCAATAAACATAACTGACTGCAAATGTAGACTATCCCTTGGCAGAGAACTCTATAGCCACAAATAAGGATTCAGAATGAAAAAAATTCAAATGAAAGATTTGTTAATTGGTTATCAATTTTTTTTATTACAACATTAGAACTTCTTGTGTATTTGAGCAACTTCCTGACATCTTTAGGAAGCATATAATATAGAATGAAGAATAAAATAATGTCTGAACAACTTTCACAGATATGTCTTACTATTATTATTATTACCACACTCTACATTTTAACTATGATTATTGCAGGAAGAAAGGACGGTAGTAAAGACTTCTTTGGAGTATCATTTAATTAATGATCTCCCTTCCACAATCTAACCTCAGAAAGGAGTGTCTAACAGATTTCTCCTAAAAAGTATGGTCTGGTTACATAAAAACTTAGCAGAAGAATCACTACCATAGATACTACGTCTGAGGTCAATGATAAATTGATTGATTGATTGATTGATTGATAGCTAGATACAAGGCCATTTTTCTTTTCTTTCTTTTCCAGCATAACTCAATAGCAAAAGGCTAAATGGGGGGGGGGGACCCCAAACATTAAAAAGATTTCCTTTGGACTGTTTTCACAGATCATACCTGAAGTATGAGCCCCTCGGATGGATTCCCTGATTCTCTGGCATTATTGAATCTCTTGCATTATTCTTCAGCTATAAGGGAGACTGATAGGTATCTAAACAGTAGCTTCATGTTATCTGACATACTTCTCAGAAGTATAATCAGGTAATTACATGGCCGAACCTTCCTGTGTCCATACAGGTGAGGTGTTTTAATCCAACAGAAAAGCTGGACCACTTTCCTGTCTAAACAGAAAACTTATCTTCTTTTATCAATTCCGAAATACCCAGCTGTGATGCTGTTGACTATGACTAATTGTGCTTGGCACAGCTTTAATAAATCTTCAGAGAAGAGAATTGTATTCACTATGTGCAAGTACATCATCAATCCAAATATTTACAGGTATCGATGATATTTGAACATGAGAATACTTCTGGAGTTTCCTACAGTTTATTCCTAAGGTAGTCACATAAAACAACTCTGCCATAGTAACATTAATTAACGTTCACTCAACATGCAGAGATCAAAGTAGCTACTTGTCCTGGTTTCAGCTGGGATAGAGTTAATTTTCTTACTAGCAGCTGGTATAGTGCTTTTGTTTGGATTTGGTATGAGAATAATGTTGATAAAAACACTAATGTTTTTAGTCGTTGCTAAGCATTCAAAGACTTTTCAGCTTCTCATACTGGCCTGCCAACAAGAAGCTGACCCCAACTGATAAAAGAAATATTCCATATCATGTGATGTTATGCTCAGCATATAAAGCTGGGGGAAGAAGAAGAAGGAAGGGGGGACATTTGGAGTGATGGCGTTGGTCTTCCCAAGTAACCATTATGTGTGATGGAGCCCTGCTTTCCTGGAGATGGCTGAACACCTGCCTGCTGATAGGAAGCAGCGAATGAATTCCTTGTTTTGCTTTGCTTGAGTGTGCAGCTTTTGCTTTACTTATTAAACTGTCTTTATCTTGAACCATAAGTTTTCTCACTTTTACTCTTCTGATTCTCTCCCCCATCCCAAGTGGGGGGAGTGAGCGAGCAGCTGTGTGGTGCTTAGTTGCTGGCTGGGGTTAAACCAGGATACTACTGTATACAAACATCCCAACAATAACAAAACAGCACTCACAGTTATTTATAACAAACTTCAATAGCCTCACCTACAAAAAGCCAAATGTTGCCTCTCAGACCTCTGGGTAGTCCTGCCTTCCCCACCTCCAAAGCCACATACTTCAATAAAGCCCACTTTGGTATGTGAAGTAAACCGTATGGAGTTTCAATATGATCAATCTACTGAATGAATAGGAGGCTTTCGGTCTACAAAGTACAAGATTTGCAGATGCTACCCTGAGCTGCTAACTCACAGAAAAATTGTCTTCAGCTTTTACAATTTAAAAAGACAAATCTAAAATTATACCAGGTCAAATTTTCTACCCAGTACCCCCGTCTCCAAGAGCAGCCAAAAGCAGATGTCTGGGCAAGAGGACAAGAATAGTGTAAGCGTTTAGTCATACTTTCCCCAAATACTCTCCAGTCTCCAACAATTTGCAGCTCAGGGACTTTGAAAGCCAGAAGTCATGCTTATATATTTAATAATTCTTCTACAGACTTTTTCTTCCGTTCATTTTGTCCAGTCTACCTTTGAATCGGTATAAATTTTCAGTATCCACCACATCCTGTGGAGTTACACAACTTAATGATACGTGCATAAAAAAACCCTCCTCTTTTTGCTGTTCCGAACACGACACCTGCTAGTTTCATTTCCATGCTCATTAGTTCTTGTACTGGGAGAGACAACAAACTGATCCCTATCACCCTTGCCATGCCATTCGTGATTTTATAAAATTATCATTGCATCCCCAGTTGTCTATTTTCCTCATCAACTTAACTGTTCTTTGTATGGAAGGTGATATACATCTCTGTCCTTGCAGCACTTCTCTGGGTCTTTTCCAGTCCTCCTGAATCCCTCTTGAGATGGTGGTCCAGAAATGCACACAACATGCAAGATGTGGGTACACCATTGATACAAATGGTGGATTTGTGCTCTATTCCTTTAAGAAACAATTACAAAACCCCAGATTTCTAACACTCAGTTTGCTGTTTTGACTGTGACATACTCATGGAACCATTTATTACAAATCTAAGATCTTATATCCAAGAGATAATAGTCAGCTCAGAGGTAGGCTTGCTCTCCCTGCCCCCGATACTTCATCAGTTTTTCTTCAACACTGAGTTACATAAACTGTTTTATTGCCTAGTTACTTGGTCTTATAAAGTATTTCTGCATGTGAATACTACCCTGAATAACACAGCAACACATGCAACCTATCATCTTTTCAGACTCACGTATGGACAAATGAACAGCAGAGTCACTACAAATGATCCATGTGCATCTCCACTGGTAAATTCCCTTCATTGTGACAACAAACCATTTATGTCTACCCTCAGTTTTCTGCTTTCTTATCTGTGCAAGAAGCTTCACTTCTCCCATAGCAGCTTGCTTTCATTAAGAGCCTTTCTGAAATCTAAGAAACCTAAAAATCAACTTGATCTCCATCATCTACGTGCTTCCAGGTTTATGAGGCATTATTTACCCTTGAAAAACTCACATTATCTCTTTCCCATTACCTCGTATTTATTCATGTGTCCACTATGTCTGCTCCTTAGTACACCTGCATATTACAGACAGCAGGCACACTGCTCTGTAGTTCCCAAACCTCCTCCCCTGGAATCCCACCAAAACTGCCACACATTTACCATTTTCAGCCCTTCACTACCAAAGCACTTTAAAAAAAATGTCACAGTCCATTTAGCAGTTATTTCATTTCTGAGTGAATCTGAATCTGGCAATTTGTTCTTGTCCATTTTTGTCAATTCTTCTTTATCTCCTGCCAACATTTCAATTTGAGACTGACCCTCTAATGAGTCTCCCATAAAAAAAGAACTCCAGGACAGAAACCTCCATCAATTTCTTCCACCGTGAACAGAAAAGCCAGAAAAGCAAAATATTAATTTAGTCTTTCTACTATGGCCTTACCTTCCCTGAGTGTTCTTTTTATTCCCTGATAATCTGCTGGCCCTACAGACTCTCTGGCACACCTCCTGCTCCTCAACTTATTCCTCAAATTCTTTTTTAACCAGCCTTCTTGCGGACGTTTAATTTTGCCAGAGTTTGTCCTTTCTGTTTTCCTCTTTCACACACAACTTGTACTTTTTGAACTATAGCTTCTACCCTTGAAACCGTGTTTATCAATGGACATTGATTACACAATGACCTAGTATTAATAATACCAAAATAGACAAGGATGGAGGCCAACAGTTTCTTGTGAAAATATTTACCTCCATCACCTGTAAACTAATGGAAAGACTTGAAGAGAAACATTTCCCTCTGAGCATTAACATCTGCATGAGTTGCTTTCCCCAGTCCACAGGATCACCAGAAGTCTGGTGAATTTTTCTTTCCACAGATTCTCAATACACATGGCTAATTAAAATCACTTGCACTACAAGGAAAACATTTTGTCCTAAAATTTTCTCTCTCCTCTACATTTCCTTCCCTGAAAAGGATCGTTACAAGTAGAAAAAAAGAATTGCATAAAAATTTCTTCACTTTTTTAAGGTAAGCTTTCTAAAGAATATTTGTTTCAGTATATCACATCATATGGATCCTGAAAAAAGTAAGCCACTGTAACGGTGTGCTTCCCCCCTCTCCAGGCGCCACCTGATCTTCATCTCCTGTAACCCTGCCCAAGTTGATAACCATGGGTGGTTATCATGGGTGCATGTAGTCCTGATAGCGGGGGGGTGGCTGGTGCCGGTGCAGGCAGCGGCATGGCTTTTACCGCAGGCTGCGGAGTGACTTTTGCCGGTGCAGGCAGCGGCGTGGCTTTTACTGCGGGCTGCAGAGTGGTTGGTGCAGTGGGGGAGTGGCTTCCACCGGTACAGACGGCGGGGAAGTGGCTTCTGGGGTTTGAGTGGCAGCAGCGCATGTTACCTCATAGCTAATCCTGCACCGATGTTTCATAAAAAAACACCCCTGCAGCACATTCAGGAAAACCAACAACAAAATCATGATCTTAAGAAAGTAACAATCCTTATCGAAACAGCCCAAAAGGCTTCCATTCCCTCACTCTGATGGTGTCACTTTGGCATAAGCATTAAAGTGTGAAGTAAACTTTCCCCAGGTAAAACCGAAAGTGAAATTAGTAATAGAATCCATCATGTGATGCCTGAGATATACAGGTACAACCATCATCCAAGTAATCACATTATACATCTGAATTCCTAACCACAACAAAATAGCATGCTTAAACCACCACATACAAACATAAAGAGTAAATAAACCATTCATCACATTCGGCAGGTTAAGCAGAGTCGCATCAATTAACTTTAAGCAAAGCTCTCTAAAGGCATATATATAACATTTCACTTAAGAACGACATGATGTGAGCTGTCTATTTTAAATCTCTGAGCACGCTGGAATTCAAACTATTCAGGCAGTCTATCAGAGCCCTGGTTGAGCCCTGCTCGAGCCCCACATTGGGCACCAATAAATCCGTCATAGTTTAGGTGGGATTGGCCCAATCAGGTGGAACGACAGATGCTGTCCCCCACCTCTTTCTCCAAGGAGAAGGGGGAGAGAGAGACTTAAGAGTTTAGAAGGAACTAAACTACTTTAATGAAATATTAACAATAAAATAATATAAAAAGAAAATAATGAAATATATACAAAACTGTATCAAGGTCCCAGGATGACGATCATGTCACTGGCAGGCACTGGGGAAGTCCCAGACTGGACTCAGTGACAGACAGGAACTGGATTCAGGAACGCACGAATCAGGATCAAAGGCAGACGTGGAGACAGAGTCCTCCTTGGACACCGGCCATTGAAGAAAGAGGGCTGACCCTTTGATCCCTCAGCTTTTATACTGAGCATGAGGCACATGGGATGGAATACCCTGTGGGTCAGTTTTGGGTCACCTGTCCTGTCCGCTCCTCCCCGCACGTGTGACTCCTCTACGCTTTTCCGCTTCCGACCCTCCAACGGGGCAAGTAACAAAGTTGGCTGGCCTTGGTTGTTATAGCAATAAGGATAAGCAAGAGCCTCTCTGCATACCGTTCCTTGGCATCAACTATAAACATGGGTCTTATCCCTCTGAGAGTGAACAGTTTTCTGCACAACTTGCTGTTAATTTCGGCAGTTAGAAGAGGCTTGGCTGCAAAGTAAAGTTACTGAACAGAAAATTGGTCCTGTTTTACCTCAAACCAGGACAATAACACATAGCTCTTATAATTGTTCTCTCAGCTGGCATTCATTCTTCTTCTCACCCTTGCCTCATTCCACTACAGATCATGACTGATATAATTCTGACCTGGTTTGAGGTAGAACAGAACCAGTTTTCAGTAATATTAATTTTCAGTTAAGTCTCTTCTAACTAACTGTTCTCACTGAAATTCACGGCATATTTTGCAGATAACATCTGAGTCTAATCTGGGACTTTCCCAGTACCTCCTGGTGACATGATTGTCAATCTGGGAGCTCCATACGGTTTTGTATATATTGTATATATTTCATTATTTTCTTATAAATATTATTTTATTTTCTTTTTATTATTTTATTATTAATATTTCATGAAAGTCATTTAGTTTTCTTTTAAACCCATAATTCTCTCTCTCTCATTCTCTCTCCCTTTATCAATGATCTGGACGAGGGGATTGAGTGCACCCTCAGGAAGTTTGCAGACAACACCAAGTTAGGCAGGAGTGTTGATCTGCTTGAGGGTAGAAAGGCTCTACAGAGGGATCTGGACAGGCTGGAACGATGGGCTGAGGCCAATGGTATGACGTTCAACAAGGCCAAGTGCCGGGTCCTGCACTTGGGTCACAACAACCCCATGCAGCGCTACAGGCTTGGGGAAGAGTGGCTGGAAAGCTGCCTGGCGGAAAAGGACCTGGGAGTGTCTGTTGACAGCTGGCTGAATATGAGCCAGCGGTGTGCCCAGGTGGCCAAGAAGGCCAACAGCATCCTGCCTTGTATCAGGAATAGTGTGGTGAGCAGGACTAGGGAAGTGATTGTCCCCCTGTACTCGAAACTGGTGAGGCTGCACCTCAAATACAAAGACTGAAAGTTTCAGCTACTTTATGTGTATATAAGGCTTGTGTATTTAGGGCTTATTTCCACCCGGGATGTAGAAGGTCACATCCTCTTAAGATAAGAGGACAAAATGAGCCTAAACATTTTAAAATTGATTAGAAAAATGCCTTCACTTTCAGGTATCACACATTCTTCTTTTCAAGATCAGCCTATAAAATAAGGTATTAAAACAACTGAAATTTTAATTTTTAGCAAAAAAAAAGATAGATGTGATTTATTTTTTTTTTTAATTCCTCTCTCTACATAAATGAAGGAAGAAGAATAAAGCATGAGCCTGAGGCATTCATTAGATGATAGTAACATGTCTGTGTTCTGAAAATATTCTGGGATGTTTAAAAGTGTCAGGAACTCATTTATCCTATTCATTCCTTCATATAACTCCTCTGATTGCAAGCAAAAATGATAGAACAGATGCAGTAAGTAATTAAGTGAACTGAAGGATTCACTCTTTGTTTTGTTATGGTTCTTGGCTTGTATGTTATAAGCAAACTGTATGAGATGTCAGTTTTCAGAAATTTCATGAGTCAATTGGAGAAGCCTGGTTCTGTGAATGTTTTCAATACCCAGAAGGAGCAACTGATCATTTGATGGCAGATAAGCATTTTGGTAAATCATTGTTAAACTGATCCAGTTAACTCTGTTTTTTGTGGAAGGCAATATGTACAAAGAGGCATTTAGATATTCGAAGTGTACATAACCTCCATACAGGCCAACAAGATCGCAGTTTCTAGAAAAGCATTGGCTATGTTGTATTGGCAAACTCCAGCATCTAGATACCAGCAGTATTTATTAATCTTTAGAACTTTTTCTAGTTTTCTGTGTTTTCCCTTCTGTGTTACTGCAATTGCTCTCAAATGTCACCAGTTAAGCAAGGACAATGTTTTAGACAGAAATGTCCTGGTCAGTCAAAGCATACCCAATTATCTCAAGAGTAGATGTATAGAGGGGCTAAATCTAGGAGCACATTACAATCTTCTCACCAGAAATGATGAAAATTTCAGTCTCTTTTTACTGTAAATGTTAACATAAACTGTTAAGCTAGAGATATTTAATTCTAAATAAAGCCAAGAAAAATGCTGTACATTGACAGGCATGGAAAATAGTCATTTTTGGGAGGGGGGGGAAAAAACCCCACAAAACATGATCTATGTGGCAACTTCTTTTCACAGCATGCTGCTTGTTTTCAATCACCATTTTTCACCACATGTGGCCAGTTCTTATGGCAGAGTCTATCCGTGTTTCTTCAGAGTGGTTAGGTTGGTGCTGTCCTTATGCTCTTGAAGCACAAGGACTGATTGTGACAGGGTGGGTGATGGAGAAGACAGGGAAACACCCTATACTGTTCTCCTGGAGTTTAGTTGCTTATACAGATATAAATTGAGTGCAAGATGCTACATTCTTACTGTTGATCGTTTTGTATCAATTTTGTATTAGCTTTTTAATGATATATGAGAGACAAGGAAATCATGAATTGGTGCTTCTGATGCTTTCTCTCACATTTGCAGGACTGTACACAAACTTACTTTTATTTAATCAGCTTTCTAAGATAGCTTAATCTGGTTTTCCTTCTGATATTAGACCATCTACTTTTCGTTTGTCCAGTCTTTCCCTCTGAGACCAATAATTTTCTGTTTAAGAACATTGCAATTTTTTGCCTTCTGTTTTTTATTTTCTGAACCTGTCCCTTTAACTACTCACCAGACTTTGAGCAGATCTGCTTTGCATCACCTTCTTGCATATTAGGCATTTCTGGGACAGGACGTAGGGAGAAGAATCATGCATGCATAAAGAAGTGGGAGGATTTTTATTCCTTTATTCCTGTATTTTTATTCCTTCAGGTTTCTTCTCCAGTCCCCGGTCTTTTCTTTCCAGTTCTGCAACGATTGTGCCTCCTTCCCTTCAAGGTGTGCTTTTCCTTGTTCTTCTCACTTTCTATTCCTTTTCTTCCACATGTCTTTCCTCTCAGTTCTAGTGTCTCTCCACTCTGCTCACCACAACCTGCAACAGGGAGAGGGGTTCAAAAGAAAGGTTGCATCTTCGCCATCCTGAGTCATCTACACACAGAACTTTCCACAAGGAAGGAAGTGGTTTGAGGCAGCAAACTGCTTATGGATGGGGTTATAACTAAGTAAGGGATGGGCTAAGAAATAGCTACAGATCCCAGCTGTCAGTGAAACAACTGGCTGCCATTAGCTGATCGTGGAAAAAAGTGTAGTAAGCATTCCTGAGGAATGCTTAAGCAGACTTATTCCTGTTGCAGATAGGCTGATACCTTCTCCTTTCACAGATTAGAGTACTGTAATCAGAAGTCCCAGATATTGATTGTTCATTAAGAACTATTTGGAATTGTGGGGATAACATTGAAAGTACTCCAATACTCCAGCTAAGAACTCTGGCAGAATGGCAAACATGTGACTTAGGGCTTGATCAGTCTCAGAAGATATTAGGTGCAGTTTTGCAAAGCCAAAGAAGCTTACAAGAAGCATAGCTCAGCAAAGCACAACATAATCTAAAAGCTAGACTTCTGAAAGTTTTTATCATTAATTCTAGCTCAGACAGTTCAAACATCTGTTTTGCAAACAGTGTGCAAGTGTCTCAACAACGTGATTTCTTACAAAAAATGTGGTGAAATGGAGCATGGTGAAAATTTAAGATATTAATGTCTTTGCAGGTCTGGAGCCAAGAACTGTAACTAGATGGGATATTAAAAAATATGCAAGAAAGGCCTATGACTTAGGAATTCATTTCATTGGAGGCTGCTGTGGATTTGAGCCGTACCACATCTGAGCAATAGCTGAGGAGCTGGCTCCTGAAAGAGGATTTTTGCCAGAAGCTTCTGAGAAACATGGTAGCTGGGGCAATAGCCTGAGCATGCATACCAAACCCTAGTTCAGAGCAAGGTATGTATATCTGAACTGGAAAGCACACCAACATTGTGTTCAGTTTTGGGCCCCTCACTACAAGAAAGACATTGAGGTGCTGGAGCGTGTCCAGAGAAGGGCAACGAAGCTGATGAGGGGTCTAGAGAACAAGTCCTATGAGGAGCAGCTGAGGGAACTGGGGTTGTTTAGCCTGGAGAAAAGGAGGCTGAGGGGAGACCTTATCGCTCTCTACCACTACCTGAAAGGAGGTTGTAGCGAGGTGGGGGTCGGTCTCTTCTCCCAAGTACCAAGCAATAGGACAAGAGGAAACAGCCTCAGGTTGCGCCAGGGGAGGTTTAGGATATTAGGAGAAATTTCTTCACCAAAAGGGTTATCAAGCACTGGAACAGGCTGCCCAGGGAAGTGGTGGAGTCACCATCCCTGGAGGTATTTAAAAGCTGTGTAGACGTGGTGCTGAGGGACATGGTTTAGTGGTGGACTTGGCAGTGCTAGGTTAACAGTTGGACTTGACGATCTTAAAGGTCTTTTCCAACCTAAACAATTCTACGATTCTACGATTCTATTCTATACTCCTTGCAATGGCTTACATTGGTCCATGCAGCAGATTGGCTTAATCAATATGGAGGTCTAAATATAACCGTAAACATTCTGTGTTAATAATTTTGAAGAATTAAATCTGATCTGGGAGCAGTGAAAAAAGGTGAAGGGGCAGTAGGAGAGCTCCAAAAATTCTCATCCCTCTTCAAAATGAATATTTGTTCTGAATTAATGTGAAAGTAATTCATGAAAGTTTTGTAATATTTCCTTTTCTTTCTTTAGGGCAAGGAAAGAATACTGGGAGAATCCGAGGCCTGCTTCAGGCAGGCCATATTGTCCTTCAGTTTCAAAGCCAGATGGCTGGGGAGTGACCAAAGGAACCAGGGAGCTGATGCAACAGAAAGAAGCAACAAGTGAACAACAGCTGAAAGAGCTCTTCCAGAAACAGAAGTTCTAATCCACTGCAGTTGTCTAAATGTTAGAACGATTTATCTACAGACCATCTCATGCTTCACGAGAAAATCTGTGAAGATGAGTACTTTTCTTCTGTGAAGAAAAATCTGCGAAGATGATTTATCAGTTAACATGTAATGAAAGAGACAAAATGCAAAAAGAATGTGATTACAGATTAAATATGTCAAACTGATAATAAAATCTTTCTCTGGACGAATAGTTCAGAGAATACACAGGAGGAGGCTTGGATTCTCATAATCAGCTCAACTCACCTGTGAAAAGAGAAAAAGCCATCTATAAATACAGTATCAATGGACTTCCACTCCTGAGTCTGGTTTCAGTTTGGCATTATGTAGGCTACTTCAGGGACACACAAGCTGCCAATGCGTCAGACACACTTTTTTGACTTCAAGAGAATAAAAGTAAACTGGAAAATGCATCTTATAAACGGAATCAAAAGATAAAGAAAATGAGAATGAGATCTTGCAGGAATTTCTTGCATGCAGGAGAAAGGTTCAGAGAACTTTTAGGAAAGAAAAATGATAGGTAAATAACTCACTGTTTTTGTCTCAAGGTACCATGTACACAAGATTTACTCCTCTGGAGACAAAAAGGGTTAAGAGATTATTCTGAAATTTTAAAAAATCAAATAAATTAAAAGTAATGTGATGGAATAGTATTGTATTACGTTCACACCTTAAATCATGAGAGCTCAAACAGAACAACATACT
This sequence comes from Burhinus oedicnemus, assembly GCA_008921705.1. Classification (NCBI taxonomy): domain Eukaryota; kingdom Metazoa; phylum Chordata; class Aves; order Charadriiformes; family Burhinidae; genus Burhinus; species Burhinus oedicnemus. Next base: position 139,354 of record VFFE01008072.1, read on the forward strand.
TCCAGTAAACAGCTAATTTTCATATAATCCAGCTGATTTCTGGGTATATCACTTGAAACACTTAGTTATCTCAAAATAGCACTTAAAAACTGAAGCTTTCTAAAATATAACTCTTGTATATAAGAGCAGTAAAACATTCCATGATGCTTTTTAAGCAGATTGATTCAGTGTCGTGGTTTGGGCCAGATTGGCCCAATCCGGTGGAAAAACAGATGCTCTCTCTCTCTCCTGCTCCGCTCGGGAGGCAAGAAAGAGAGAGAAAAAGAGAGACTTAAGAGTTTAGAAGGAAATGAAATATATACAAAACCGTATCAAGCTCGCAGGATGACAATCACGTCACCAGCAGGCGCTGGGGAAGTCCCAGACTGGACTTAGTGACGGACGGGAACTGGATTCCGGATCTGGATTCAGGATCGGGATCAAAGGCAGACGCAGAGACAGAGTCCTCCCAGGACGCCGCCCATTAAAGAAAGAGGGCTGACCCTTTGATCCCTCAGCTTTTATACTGAGCATGAGGCACATGGGATGGAATACCCTGTGGGTCAGTTTTGGGTCACCTGTCCTGTCCGCTCCTCCCCGCACGTGTGACCCCTCTACGCTTTTCCGCTTCTGACCCTCCAACAGGGCAAGTAACAAAGTTGGCTGGCCTTGGTTGTTATAGCAATAAGGATAAGCAAGAGCCTCTCTGCATACCGTTCCTTGGCATCAGCTATAAACATGGGTCTTATCCCTCTGAGAGCGAAGTTTTCTGCACAACAGGCTGTTAATTTCAGCAGTTAGAAGAGGCCTAGCTAACAAGTAAAGTTACTGAACAAAATTGGTCCTGTTTTACCTCAAACTAGGACATTCCACCCCTTATTCCATACCATCTGCATCTTGCTCAGATCACTATTACTTTCTATCTATCAAATCTATACACACACAGATATATATATTGATACATGCAGGTCACTCATCTATGATTAATCTTGATACACAAAAGTTTGTTAAGTCCATTTAGTTCATGATTGCAGGGTCTCATCTCAGGGCAGGAAAAATGATATGAAATTCGTTGTGGTTCTTGCCCATGGGTAGCATGTCTGTCTCGAACGGTTTTGCTGGACACCACTTGATGAAGCTAGCTCAGGTTTCATCACCACCATGTCATCCTGAAAAACACTTATTGAACACTGTTAGGATTATGCAGCAATTCACATCATACAGCTCAAAATTGAGTATTCTCACCCAGGGTCAAATTCCCTTGAGGTACACATTGAACTTCTTCATTCTTCAGCATCACCCACCAAGTACATCCAGGTCCTTGAGCAGAAACAGTCCCATGAATGGGTTTGCCTTTGCCTGAAGCAGGAGAAACCCAAACAGTTTTTCCCAACAAATTCCTTTCATGCACCACAGGGACTTTATCCCCTTCTACAGTATGGAAAAGGTCTGACTGAGCAGGACCAGCTCGATTGATGGACCCCCTGGTGTTAACTAACCAGGTAGCTTGGGCTAAATGTTTGGCACAATTTTTAAAGGTTCTACCCCCCATTGCTTTCAGGGTGGTTTTTAATAGTCCATTGTATCGCTCAATCTTCCCAGAAGCTGGTGCATGATAGGCAATATGATATATCCACTCAATACCATGTTCTTTGGCCCAATTACTTATAAGATTGTTTTAAAAATGAGTCCCATTGTCTGACTCAATTCTTTCTGGAGAACCATGTCGCCACAAGACTTGCTTTTAAAGGCCCAGGATGGCATTCCGGGCTGTGGCATGAGGTACGGCATAGGTTTCCAACCATCTGGTGCTTGCTTCCACCATTGTAAGCACATAGCGCCTACCCTGGTGGGTTTGAGGGAGTGTGATGTAATCAATTTGCCAAGCCTCCCCACACCTATAATTCAGCCATCGACCTCCATACCACAAAGGTTTTGACCATATAGCTTGCTTGATTTCGGCACCTGTTTCACAGGCGTGGATAACCTGCGCAATAGCGTCCATGGTTAAATCCACCCCTCGGTCACGGGCCCATTTATATGTTGCATCCCTTCCTTGATGACCTGAAGTGTCGTGGGCCCACCGGGCTAAGAACAGTTCACCTTTATGTTCCCAGTCCAAGTCTGTCTGGAAAATTTTAGCAGCCTGATCCACTTGTTGATTGTTCTGATGTTCCTCAGTGGCCCG
>VFFE01008072.1:163319-176765 GCA_008921705.1 Burhinus oedicnemus
GAGTACACCTGTCTAAGCCATGGGCTGCCAGCTTCTCTAGCAGAATGTTGTGGGAGACTGTGTCAAAGGCCTTACTAAAGTCCAAGTAGACAACATCCACAGCTTTTCCTTCATCCACCAGGCGGGTCACCTGGTCGCAAAAGGAGATCAGGTTGGTCAAACAGGACCTGCCTTTCATGAACCCATGCTGGCTGGGCCTGATCCCCTGGTTGTCCTTCACATGCCGCGTGAGTGCACTCAGGATGATCCGTTCCATGATCTTTCCTGGCACTGAGGTCAGGCTGACAGGCCTATAGTTGCCTGGATCCTCCTTCCGGCCCTTCTTGTAGATGGGTGTCACCTTGGCAAGCCTCCAGTCATCTGGGAGCTCCCCTGTTGACCAAGACCGCTGATAAATGATGGAGAGTGGCTTGGCAAGCTCCTCCGCCAGCTCCCTCAGCACTCTCGGGTGGATCCCATCTGGGCCCATAGACTTGTGGCTATCCAGTTGGTGTAGCAGGTCACTAACTGCTTCCTCCTGGATTGTGGGGGGATTATTTTGTTCTTCATCCCTGTCTTCCAGCTCAGGGGGCTGAATGCCCTGAGGATGAATGGTCTTACTATTAAAGACTGAGGCAAAGAAGGCATTAACTACCTCAGCCTTCTCCTCATCCTTGTTGACGATCTTCCCCTCCGCATCCAACAAGGGGTGGAGATTCTCCCTGGCTCTCTTTTTGTTGTTAATGTATTTGTAAAACCTTTTTTGTTATCTCTTACAACAGTGGCCAGATTAAGTTCTAGCTGTTCTTTTGCCTTTCTGATGTTTTTTCTGCATGACCTAACTAGATCCCTATACTCTTCTTGAGTTGCCTGCCCCTTCTTCCAAAGGTGGTACACTCTCCTTTTATCCCTGAGTCCCAGCAAGAGCTCCCTGTTCAGCCAGGCCGGTCGTCTTCCCCGCCGGTTCGTCTTACGACACATGGGGACAGCCTGCTCCTGCGCCTCTAAGACTTCTTTCTTGAAGAATGTCCAGCCTTCCTGGACCCCTTTGCCCTTCAGAACTGTCTCCCAAGGGACTCTCTCAGCAAGTGTCCTGAACGGGCTGAAGTCTGCCTTCCAGAAGTCCATGGTAGTGGTTTTACTGACCCCCTTCCTTACCTCACCAAGAATCGAGAACTCTATCATTTCATGGTCGCTAAGCCCAAGACGGCCTCCGACCACCACATCACCCACCAGATTTTCTCTATTTGTGAACAGCAGGTCTAGCAAGGCACCTCCCCTGGTAGGCTCGCTTACCAGGTGCATCAGGAAGTTATCTTCCACACACTCCAGGAATCGCCTAGACCGTTTCCTCTCTGCTGTGTTGTATTTCCAGCAGATATCTGGTAAGTTGAAGTCCCCCACTAGGACAAGGGCTGGGGACTGTGAGGCTTCCATCAGCCGCTTGTAGAACGCTTCGTCTATTGCTTCATCCCGATTGGGTGGTCTATAACAGACTCCCAACAGGATATCTGCCTTGTTGGCCTTCCCCCTCATCCTTACCCATAAGCACTCGACCTCGCCTTCACAGTCATTGAGCTCTATACAATCAAAACACTCCCTAACATATAGAGCCACCCCACCACCTCTCCTTCCCTGCCTATCCCTTCTGAAGAGCTTATAGCCATCCATTGCAGCATTCCAGTCATAAGAGTCATCCCACCGTGTTTCTGTGATGGCGACTATGTCATAACTATCCTGCTTCACAACAGCTTCCAGCTCGTCCTGTTTGTTGCCCATGCTGCGTGCATTGGTGTAGATGCACTTGAGCCGGGCTATCGATTTCTCCCCCAATGTTGGCATGCTGCCCCTAGGCTCATCTCTAATGAGCTTGATTCTATCCCCTTCCCCCTTCGTACCTAGTTTAAAGTCCTCTCAATGAGCCCTGCCATCTCATGAGCGAGGATCCTTTTCCCTCTTTGAGACAGCTGGATTCCATCTCTTGCCAGCAGGCCCAGTGCAGTGAGGGATGCTGGAAATCTGTGAGCCTCACATTAATACTGCCTGAAGTTCGTATCTCATTTAAGAATTAATGTTAGGTTTTATATACACATAGCCTTCCTGAGCAGGTTGCTTGGTAATTCTAATGTGTCATTTGTTTGTTTTACTTAAGGAATCAGCTGGAGGGGATATTCAGTCTCCTTTAACGCCAGAAAGTATTAATGGGACAGATGACGAGAGAGTGATGCCGGAAGTGACGCAGAACTCAGAACCAAGAGCTGAACCAACCCAGAACGCATTGTCATTTACCCATAGGTACAGATTCCATTCCCACATCTTGATTAAGTGATACTTATCTTCTTCCTCATTAAAGTGACCTTCTCCCATGTTGTGGCTTCCACCTAGCAAAGTTAGGAATTAAATTGCATGATTAAAAAAAAAAAAGAATCGGCTTTCAGATTTGCAGTATAATCTTTGTTTTCACAAAAGAACATGAGGAAATTTCTTTGAATAAGATTTTGGAAGGAATTTTTTTATAGTTTAATCAGCTGAATGCGAGCCCTTGAACACTGGCTAGTGCAGGTGTTCCTTTAACAGGAAGCATTATTTTAATGTTTGAGATCTTAGTAAAGTTAACTGCTTCTTAGAATATTCCAATTAAATTATTTTTGCACACATTTTCTTTAAATGACTGATACGATTGGATGTTAGCCTTTCACTGATTAGTTGTTGGAAGAAAAGAGACTCTTACAACACTTTCGCATTATAAAATTTAAAACAACCTTTAATTGAACAGTTCTCTGACAGTTGAAAACATTTTTCAACTTTTTTTTGAAGCACGAGAGAAGTGTAGTTCTGCTTCAGACTGTATTAATTCATTGCACTAGGAATACTGTACTCTGTTCTTTAAGAAAATTAGGACTTAAGATGGGTATATCTCGCCTATAAGAAATTATTGTGAATGGGACACTCAATAAAACACATTATGTACTGAGACCATGGAGAGTAACTTAAGTATTTAGTAAACTTAGAGCAAAGCTAGAAATACTACATTTATTTTTTTAAACATGGTCTGAATCAGTTTAGAGTTTAAGAGCTCTTGATCAAAGGTTGGGGAACACTAGGATGTCAGATATGTCATTCAGAATGAGCAGAGATGGAATTGGAATTGTTCAAGGCCTCATTTTTTGTAAGAGGATAATACTATTAAACATATCTGGAAAAAATAATTTGCATTTTCAAATGAGAAAAAAAATATACTTTTTTAGCAAAGTGATTGTGTTTATTTTTATACTTCAATTGTCACCAGTGCATCTATTACATGTTTTACAAGAAATGGTGCTTTGTAAGAGAGGTCTGTGCATGTTGAAGGAGTATTACAAATGTTGCACATCAGTGTTCTGTAATGAGTTCATTTAAACTTAATGTTTGTGTGTTGGAATTCTCTATGAATATTTTTGTGAAAAGGAGTTGTGATAAAGTCCACACACGAGTAGTGGTGTTTGGTTTTTTTAAAAAAGACAGCTGCAAAATCTTCCCTCTTGCTTTGCATATGTAAATGTATTTTATGGTATGCCAATATATTAACTACGCTTTGCTCTGCATTGACCATGACTGAAGATATTTTTTGAAACTACCCAGTTTTAATTTTGGATGATGTAGCATAGAGGTTGCAAAATTTTTACATGCTTTGCATTTTTCTATCTACTTCATGCATGCAGTATGAGTGCCTGGATTTAGTTTATTGTCTTGTTAAATACCACTAGCTAGAATTGGTCTTCTGACAGTAACTCTGCATTTTGAGGGTCCCTTCTCATGATGATTCTCATGAGAATCATTTGTCTTACTAATGGTAGCTTCAAGTTTGTTAGTGAGCTATTACTGAAGAAAATGCAAATTTTATCAAACCCTTTGAAATTAATTGAATTTTGGACTATATAAGGGTTTTATTATAAATAAATGATTCATATAGGTTACTTTTTTTTTTTAATACTGAAAAGCTCAAGTGAGGACATTTATGTATTATTATTTAACCCAGACAGAAAATGCTTTCAGGTGCTTTCTGACAATTTTTTCATCTAGAAAGAAAAGAATCCTTTTGTGTGTGTGTGAGTGTCAAGGAATACTGTCTCAATCAGAGGGAAACTACCATTTAAAAAAATGTATATTCCAAAAGATTCCAGTTATTTCCCAGGTACCATTATGTTTTTCAAGTTGATGACATAAATTAGTTTGGAAATCGCTGCTTTGATTGGATTTAATTGTTAGCTGTAATGAAGGCTCTCTAAAATGGCACTATGTAACACATGCATGAAAGAGATGGAAAGTGAAGCCTCCAGGATTGTGTTAGTGCTGGTTAAATGGGCATGTTTTTGTTGAAGCATTTCATAATATTAAATTGGCAACTAGGTAGACATACCTAGTTGCTTGTTCTGGCTGGAAGGGTGCTCTCTGCAGGAAGTCTGTTTGCCCCTGATTTAAAAAAAAAAATAAAAAAATTAAACAAAACTGTACACCCCGATCATTGGAGACTCCCTGGGCTTTTCATGTGTCAGGGGTACAGAAAGGGATTGTGCTCCTCCTTGTTCCCTGCTCTTTTGATGCTGCTGTGTATTGGTGACACTCCATGTGTGATGGAGGAGTTGCCGCACTGAGCCCTTTCCTTGTGTGCCCTGGTAACTCCTGCCGATCACTGAGCCTCTTCCACACCTTGCATTTCAGCAAAGTTAAAGTTTAGCCAGTGCTTCTGGGTGAGAAGGATAATGCTGGAAGGGCATGTGAGTGTTGTCTTCTACATGGCAATGCTTTTTACATATTTGCCTTTACTCCTGGAGCTGTTGATCAATCACTAGGTGCTTTTCAAAAGAAAAGACAGTGTGGTCTTCCCTTCAATGAGTTCAGCTATAGGGGACATGAGAGTTGCTGAGGCTGGCCATGCTTCACTTAAATAACATTTCTTCCACAATTAGGAAAGCTATATTCTGCTCTGGCATGACAGTACATGACAGTACCCTGTGAAGGTCCAAAAGGAGTGGTCCTCAGTGTAGGCTGGAGCACAGGGAAAGGCATGTGTGGAACCACCTGGCAGGAGCCCAGGTAGCCATGGGGCAAAGGTTGGAGCTTTGTGGGCAGGATCAGGTGCCACAGGACCACACAGTGAGGATGGCTGGTGAGGTGGGAACTGTGTTGCTGCCAAGAGGGTCAGCAAGCTTAGCTGAGTGCGGGCACCTCTGTGGCAGAGGACAGAGGTAAAGGTTTGAAGGGGGTTGTTGTCAAGACAGTGATCTAGGGAAGAGGTTTTCATGTCTGTATGAACTGGAAGGGTCTGAAAGAAGTTAACAAGGTCAAAATGAAAGGTGAGAGGCTATGCTTTAGTCTACATCTTACTACTTGTCATTTTTAATCTGCACACACTGGAAAATGTTCAATTTCATTTTGTTGTAACACATCCTCTCTGGCCAGATATGTCCTCTTCTGCAAGCATTCTTCTCTGTGCTTTGTATGTCTTAGTGTAGGTAGTTGGGGGCTATGTTATTTCAGCAGAGTAAGTGTAGACTACTTTGGTATTTATAGTTATTTTCTGACCCAAAAGCTGGAAAAAAGCATTACTTAAGTCACCAGAGTTTTGTTATTAGACCTTTAATTTTTTATTATTTCAATAAATAATTGTAAGCATTGAAATGAACATTCTCCGGTATATGTCTATAATCCTATTCATATCCCATGAGCATAATAGAGCAAAAGTCTAGTTGTTTCAATTTATCCTTATCTGGAAAGTCCTAACGCTGTTCACAAGCAGTGTGACTCTAGTCAACTGCTTGAGAGATAAGGATACTAAATGGTTATGAGCCTTGCACAGAAAGATAAACTCTTGCAATTAAACCTCTTGCCTTTTTTAAACTAACAATGATGGCTAATGTTGAATTATGAAGTAATGTTACTTGGGAACTCCCACATCTTATAATATAGCCTGAACACTGCTCTCATTAGTAAACGTTGCCAAAACAAATGAAAGTAAAATGTAACCTAAGCCTGGCATTAGAATTTTTAAAAGTCTTGGCTAAGACTCTGATCGAATCTGATTTTCTGAACGATGACTAGTCCAAGAAGGCTTTTTTCTAACAAAAGTTAGTTAAAAAAATCTAATATTTAAAATAACTAAGACTAAAAAAGTGTGTATTTTCTTAACTAAATCTTAGTTTCCTCAGACATCTTCCTTTTTTAAAAAATATTTTCCACATTCTTTAAATTGTGATTTTTTTTTCCTGTCTAAAAAAACTTGACCATAAAAAGGCATTTGGAGAGAAAAAAGCTGCTAAAAATTTGTAACCATTTCCAATGTGACTGCATCTGGCATAGTATACAATTCCTGATGGCCTAAATGAGCCCAAAGAAATACTATACTGAGCTTATTTAGCCTTAGAATATAATTCAAATATTAAAGCTGAATAGTGTGTCTGGTGAACTTTGCAACTGCTGCTTGGGGCTTTTTGGTAACTGGTGAACTTGCTCTTTCACCTTTGAAGAGAATACATTTGTTTATAACAAGTTTTATTCCATTTTTGGCACCTCATAAAGCTGTGGGATAAAACACTTTCCGAAATAAACCTTAAAACTAGAGGATTCTTCTGGGACAAATCTTGAAAGTCTTCAACTTTATGTCAACAGTGACTTGTACCTTTTACCTCATTTTTTCATGTAATACATAAAGATGTTCCATCTAAATTTATGAAACTTGGAATTTCTATTACATAATGTTTTGATTAGACAATATATATGTGTGCGTTTGTTGCTTGTTCATTAAAATTCCTATTTTTGTGTTCAAACAAGTTTTTAATATGAAATTTTGACTCATTGCCTTAGTGAAAATGAACATATGATGTTTATATATTAGATATTTTATTGTCTAGCTTACCATTTAATAATGCTGCATGTAAATCCAATGCTGTAATAACAAAGAAAAAAACAAAAATCTTGCTGCTAGCTCATGTTCCTTCACTGAGTTTTCATTAAAAGTTGTGTGCAGAAATCTAGTAGATTTTTCACTTTGCGTATTACAACTACTTATTTCTACAAGCTTCAATATTTTAGTTATGTTACAGTAAAGATACTTTGTGAATCATGCTGAACTGTTAAATTGGCTTTAAAGAAAAGTTTTGAGTTAATAATTTTTGTGGCATTTTGTAATTTGAATTTATACTCAAATCCTAGTATTTGAATGTTCTTTATAGTGTTATGCATAGCTTCCTTACCAAGAGCTCATTATAGTACTGTGCAATGTGAAGACAGTTATTGCCTTTTATGTTATAGAGAGTAGGCTGGGAGGGCACAAGAAGTTGGGAGAGGACACAGCCAGGACAGCTGACCCCAACTGACCAAAGGGATATTCCATACCATGTGACGTCATGCTCAGCATATAAAGCTGGGGGAGGAAGAAGGAAGGGGGGGCGTTCGGAGTGATGGTGTTTTGTCTTCCCAAGTAACTATCATGTGTGATGGAGCCCTGCTTTCCTGGACATGGCTGAACACCTGCCTGCCGATGGGAAGCAATGAATGTTTTGCGTTGCTTGTGTGCATGGCTGTTGCTTTACCTATTAAACTGTCTTTATCTCAACCCACGAGTTTTCTCACTTTTACCCTTCTGATTCTCTCCCCTGTCCCACTGTGGGGGGAGTGAGCGAGCGGCTGTGTGGTGCTTAGTTGTCTGCTGGGGTTAAACCACGACAAGGACCAAGGACCAGGAGCTCTTAATTTTCACATGAAGTAAAAAGCTTGGGTTTTAAGTCTAGTCCAAAAGATCCACGCTGTCTTACTAATATGATACTCTTTGGAGTGTGTCATTTTTGTCAGATGAATTAAGGTTGCTAACGATTTCTCCCTTATTTAGAGGTAGGCTTTACAAGTAAACCTAGATAATGTAGTAATTCCTTTGGAGAATGCTGTGGCCTGGGTTCTCTGGGGGAGAACTGGCAAATTCTGCCACATTCACATGACACTGGGGCCAAAAAATTATGCCCGAGAGGCTTCCATAGTGCCTGATGTCTGTGAAATCACAACTAGCAAAACTCACATGCAACTTCATGCTCTTGGCATCCCTGTTGGGTTTGTGACATGTTCTGTAAACTGGAGGGGAGAGAAGCAGGGAGCAAAGCTTTATATTCTTTGAAACTATTGCTTCAGTTAAGTGTTGAATTGGGAAGAACTGGTCTATAAAATATTATTTTTTTAACTTTCAGCTGACTTATGAGCCAAATCATATAGGTTGGAAAAGACTTTTAAGATCATTGAGTCCAACCGCAAATCATCTGCCCTATGCATTATTCTGAAAAGAAGCTGAAGAAAACCTAAGATCACTTAGATCCCACAAGTCTAGACTGAATAAATAAGAACTAGCAACCACCAGTGAATTAAGGGAAGGTGTTGTGTTTGGTTTTTTCTTAAAGAAAAACTGGTATTTTTTACAATAGGGGAGAGAGAGAAACTTACATAGGGACTGCTTCCTCCGAGTGTTAACCTGTAGTTCATAGAAAAAGCACCAGTATCAGAGACTTCCCATGTATCAAATTTCTTTTTTTTTTCCATCCATTTAATCTCCTTTTAGTAAATTTGACTCTAGGATCAACATAGTGCAATAAATTAAGACTTTTCTTGGATTCCAATTTGGTTTAAACAAGGCAAATTTATTACTTCCATTCTCTTAAAAAGCTGAGATAGAAAAAAACACGAGTGGCAGTATCCACTGATAAATGTTGCAACTCACTAGCAAGTTGTTTTGTTCAAACCTATGCAGTCAATATATGGTTTACTGTGATCACATAGTTCATGTGACTTGCTGCTTGTTTTTCAAAGTACTTCTGACAGCTTCATAGATGTTTTCGTTTGGGCTTTATATATAGGCTATTGACTCTAAGTAATTGTATGACTATCACAGGAGACAAACAAAACTTAATTAAATTTGCCATGCTCTCACATAGCTTCTGTTCCCTTAATGGAATAAAATTATTTTGTTGTCAGCATGTAAACTAACAGTTCATCTCCTATGCTAACTGTGCAATTAATGCATGTCGTTGTACTTACTAGGATAAGCAAACTGGCAATTGTAATGCAAAAATGAATTGCACCAGTAGTTATTGTTTGATATTGTAAGATAACCTAATGCACTAGCTGGGCGGAAGCCAAATAGTCATCATTCAGAATCTTTATGCAACTGCCTAACCACATATAAGTATTTCTGTAGGTCATTCTATAGCACGTCTTTCTGTTCCTGATAGTGGAGTTGTGAGGCCCTGCAGCTGTAATGATTATTCTGCTAAATTCAGTGTTTGCTATGAAAGTAAGACAGGAACCAGCATTAAAGGGTCTTAGAGACTGAGATATCCTGTGGTATCACCAACAGAAGGTTCAACTAAGATCTAAAATAAGCACTTGCAAATCTTTCACATTCAACCCTTTCATAACAGCTGTTGTCTTCAGCTAGTTTAAGCTATGACAGTACCTAGAAATGCAGAGGTTTGTGCAGATGATCCCCACCCCTTACATGGAGATTTACAGGGTTGGGAGAGGTCCCTTTAGCTACCTCACTGCTCTATATATGGCTGCAGTTGCTCAGAGCATCGCTCTGTCTTTACTGTGTCGTTGCAAAGCTGAAGATCTCTGCTGAGCTCCGTAGAATCGACCTGTAGCTGCAACGGCCTCATGGGTCACATCTGTACGGCTAAATAAAACAGGCCTTGGCACCAAGGGCCATGGTCTGAACCATATCTACATGTTATAGCAATGACATTGGATCTCTTCTGGGCCTATGTAGTGTGCTTGTGGCCATAAGACACATTTACTGTTTTGTGTGGAGTCCTTTTCTGGTTCCAAATGCCTGCAATGATTTGAGGGCTGCATTGCCACCCACCGGAGTGGTATTCTTCTTGCACAAAAGCAAGGATGTGCATTGCATGCCCAGAAGTGTTTCAGATGGGCATGGGAGGGTTGCAGATTGCATAAAGCCTGGTAGGGTGATTTTGGAAGACTGTAGAGATAGAAGGGCGCTAAACCCGACTATGTGCAAACTATGCTTGGGATCTGTCTGGCAGCTGGTGTGGACCTGAGCAGTTTGGGGAGAGTGCAAACCGTATGGCCTTCAGAAGCTCTGGGCTTTTTGGCCCTGCTTTACTTAGTGGTGCAGATGTGGTCACTGGGAAAATAATTGTTCCTTGTCCTTACTACCACAGCACGTCTGAAGTTGAGAGAACTCTAGGGCAGTCAAATACTCTCTTCTCTTTTGTTATATTGCTGACAGAGTGCGGATTGTATCAATGTACACATAAATTGTTGTTATAGGTAGGATTTTTGAAAGAAACGGAGGTTTTTGTCTAGCCGGGGGCCTCAGCAAAATTAATCCATACTAATTCAAAGTGTGAATTTACAGTTAAACTGCTTTAAAGTCTTGTGTGTACAAATGAGTTCCAGAATGAAAGTGGCTGTAATTCAGATCATTTTAGTGTCAGGGTCACCGTGTCCTGGTATCTGACTTGCCAATAACTACATTATCTAATTGCTTTCATAAAGTGATTAAGTGCCATAGGAGCTCAAGTCAATTTGACTTTCTTCGCAGCCAAATACCTAGTCATTTTAGAAAATGGGATGTAAGTTCCTAAATAACTTCGTGTCCTGGTTCTGGCGGGGACAGGGTTAATTTTCCCAAGGATCTGGCGGGACACATGCCATGTGATGCCATGCCCAGTATATAGCCGGGGAGCTGTCAGGGGGAATTGAAACTTGGGAGCAGGCTAGGGTCTTTGCACATTCCTCTATGGTCATTGTCGTTGTCGTTGTCATTGTCATTGTCGTTGTCGTTGTCATTGTCGTTGTCGTTGTCCTCTTTCCTTCCCTGTTCTGTTAAACCCATGAGTTTTGCCTTTTTCTTCCAATTCTCCCCCTATCCCACAGCGGGGTGTGGGGGTGTGGGTGTGGTGTGTGTGAGGGAGCGAGCGAGCGGCTGCGCGGTTCTTTGTTGCTGGCTGGAGCTAAACCACGACACTTAGGTTGTTTTTGAAAATGTAGTTTTGTTGGAATATTTGAAGTATTCAGCACCATAGCAACAGCAAGGAATTATGCCTAGTGTTCAATAGTAATTTAATGCACTAAAAAACTTATTGGGTATCATTTGTGAGAAATATGAGATACATTACAGGTGTGAGAATAAACTACTTCCAGTGATACTGATAAGCAATTTCAATAAAGGAACAAGGGCAAATCTTTTAGTTTTTTCAGAGTATGTGATAAAATTTTACGTCTGCAAGGTCTCACAGGTATGAGAATAAAATACTTGCAGTGACACTGATAAGCAATTTCAGTAAGGGAGCAAGGGTAATTTTTTAACTTTTCAGAGCATGTGATAAAATGTTATGTCCATAAGGTTTTAATGTTTAGTGCAAAAAAAGCTAGAAATTAATTAGCTCTGCTTGCTCTTGCAAAGGGCTAAAAGTTATAAGACAGAGTTATTGATTTTGGTTTATACTATATAGCCTTTGTGAAGAGATAACCTAGTGTCTCTTTACTATATAAAATTAAATGACTAAGACAAAAATGAGATCTTTTTAAAAGAATAAAATTAAAATAAAAGTTGAGCCTCTTCAGAGAAATCAGGGATTTTCTTAGTGCTACTGTGATAATTCAGGTTAAATACAAGTCTTTTGCATTGTGATACAGTGTACAAAAGACATGCATAAAGCTGTTGTTAACTGTGTAAGTTTAATGAGAAACAGAGTTTAAATGTCACCTATGTAAGCACATCCAGAGTATACTAGTGGACAATACAAGAAGGTTGGAAACTTCATTGTTTCTTGTGGAGAAGAGTGACTCTTCTCTTTGTCCCCCACTCTAACTTGGGTCAGGACTGGGATCTAAATCCCTGATTGAAAAGGATCGTAGCTGAAGCATTAATTTTGTATTAATACCCAATCTTCTGCATCCCATGGACTGCCTTTCAAGAGCTCTTCTATTGCTGTTGATTCTTAGTGTTTCAATAAGCAGAGAACACTAACATACTTAGGCATTTTTTTTCTCTGGCTTTGTTATCTTCTGCAGGAGTACCGTGCTGGGTTACCATAGAGAACATTTCTGTGGAATTTTCCTTCCTTAAAAAGAATTTAATTTCCAGTCCTCAGTGATAAGCTTCCATATTGAAAGGTGATCTGTGTTTGTGTTGTGGTGGTTTCTATGGGCCTTGTGATGAATTAAGGCTGTATTATGAAATACAGAACATGGATTTAGGTGGTGGATCTAAATAGAATATAGCCACTGATTTGCATTGCATAGTCTGCCATATAGTGGAAAGAGTCAGTACCATTACTTAACCTCTTTGGTCAGCTTCATCTGTCAAGTCTGCAAAGATTTTGACCTTGCCCCAGTGAGCTGATGATCAAAGCATAGGACAAGAGATGCCTAATAACAGGACTGTCTGTAACAGAACTGGAAAGGCAACTCTTCTGTCCACAGGCTGTGTGTGCGCTTTGGATGATACAGAATCTGAACGCATGGTCAAACTGAAAGTGAAAGATCATATATGAAAAACTTTGAAAGAGAAATCTGTAATAGCTCCATAAGCACCCCTCTTCCCAAATTTGCAGAAAAAGCTTCTGCATTTCTATCTTCTACACTGACATAGTAATTGGGAGTTCAAGCATATTGTAGCTCCTAGTTGAGCAAAGGGGTGTGCAAAACAGAACAATATATCCTGGAGTGGGATAAACCTTCAACATTTCTAGAAAATGATAGAATCAGAAAAGTCATGCTCTCACCTGCTGATTTCAGCCATTCAGCTGACTTTCTCACTTTCCAGTAGGTGTGTGCAGCTTTGTAATTAGTCACCTCACTTTAAATATGATGTGCTTCAAGGGCCTCCTTCATCTTTTTTTTGCTATGACCAAATGTGTCATTTAAGCTGTGCACATTATTCCAATCTAAAGAGCTGATTCACAACTATGTTTTTCTGGTTTTATGCTGATGCAACTCCATTGAGACCATGTAGATATTCCTTATCCCAAAGGGAAGAACAGATCTTTCACACTCCATTAATGTTTCTATTTCTCTCCGCAGGGGAGCTATCTTCCTTTGCTAAAAGTTCTTTTGAATACTCTAAGGATAAGGATCTCTTTGAATATTAATTAGGTTTTTATTGGCCTCACTCAAAATATTTAACTCAAAGCAATTTCATAGAATCATAGAATCACAGAATCGTTTAGGTTGGAAAAGACCTTTAAGATCATCTAGTCCAACCATTGACCCCACTCTACCAGGTCTGCCACTAAACCATGTCTCTAAGCACCACATCTACACGACTTTTAAACACATCTAGGGATGGTGACTCAACCACCTCCCTGGGCAGCCTGTTCCAATGCTGGATAACTCTTTCCGTGAAAAACTTTTTCCTAATGTCCAGCCTAAACCTCCCCTGGCGCAACTTGAACCCGTTTCCTCTTGTCCTATCGCTAG
>VFFE01008072.1:186642-210014 GCA_008921705.1 Burhinus oedicnemus
TACTGAGGGTGCACTCGATCCCCTCGTCCAGGTCGTTGATAAAGATATTAAACAGAACTGGCCCCAATACCAAGCCCTGGGGAACACCACTTGTGACCAGCCGCCAACTGGATTTAACTCCATTGACCACCGCTCTTTGGGCCCGGCCTTCCAGCCAGTTTTTGACCCAGCGAAGAGTATACCTATCCAAGCTATAAGCAGCCAGTTTCTCCAGGAGAATGCTGTGGGAAACCATGTTGAAGGCTTTACTAAAGTCCAGGTAGACAACATCCACAGCCTTTCCCTCATGCACCAAGCGGGTCACCTTGTCATAGGAGGAGATCAGGTTTGTCAAGCAGGACCTGCCTTTCATGAACCCATGCTGACTGGGCCTGATCACCTGGTTGTCCTGCATGTGCCGCATAATGGCACTCAGGATGATGTGCTCCATAATCTTCCCCAGCAGTGAGGTCAGACTGACAGGCCTGTAGTTCCCCGGATCCTCCTTCCGGCCCTTCTTGTGGATGGGCATCACATTTGCTAGCCTCCAGTCCACTGGGACCTCCCTGGTTAGCCAGGACTGCTGATAAATGATGGAAATGTATGTAGTCATCAAAAACATCTGATAGATAATGGACCCTAATTTCACTCCTGTTAAAAGTAATTTTAAAGTGGATATTAAAAAATGCATGAACATTCAGAAATAAAACTGTGGTCATTTTACTGGGCTGTTTCTGTGCTACTTAAAAAAAACAAGAATCTATAAAAGCAGTTATTAAAGCCCACAAGAAGTATGGGATGCCATATAAGCCATCTGCTCAGGTTATCCAGAAAATTTCTATAGAAAATCTTGGCAGACCCCTTAGCAGTCACCTCCACATTTCCACCAGCTGCATTAATAACTGAATAACCAGGTTGAATAAGCAGATGTGTGATAAAGTTGCTTGCTGAATCAGAGCCCATATTGTGGGCTTCTTACTTTCTGAGAAGTCAGTGCTCATTGAACAACTTATTAGCACCACTGTGGGACTACTGTGAATAACTGTTTGGTTTTATATGACCAAGGAAGGATATTTTCTAAAAGTGGAAATATGAAATAAGGTGACAGAAAGTGTGGTAACAAGAAATTTCTGAATGGAGTTTTGATCCAAAAATTTATTGGCAATGCACCTTTTTTATGTGATGCCTATCTCTTGTCATCCTCCCTTTAACACTGTGTCTCTCCTACCCCCACTGAACAATCCAAATTTATTGATTGATTAAAGAAAAAAGTTAATCCAAGTATAACTTCCTTCTTAAGATATTGTAATTAGCATGTGGCTAGAAAGTAGCTTGGTACCATTTGTTTAATAAAGAAAACAGGTGAGCATTTTGCAGGGTAAATATGGGTAGTTTGGCAATTTAATCAAAACAGAGGGTTTACCATTTTGCTTGTATCTGTCTATGCATTTAATTGAAACAAATGTGTGTGCAGATGGACCAATCCTGAGTGCACAAAAAATGGACAAGTAAGTCTGTATTTTTACATATGCAGTCCTTTCATCTGGAATTGCAAGCAAATTCTCGTTGCACTAGAAACTCCTGAAAAGGCAAAAAAAAAGGTCAGTTCTTGCCCGAATGAGGTCATAATGTTAAATATTGACCAAATGTTCAAGAGAGATATTCAGGGGAGTATTAGGGTTTTCTACAACACAGTAAGATCTGGAAAGGCTAATTGTTCTAACTGTGATAGTCGAGTTTTTAGAAGACGTGGAAATATAGTGACTTTGGGTTTTATTTTTGAAATTACAATCTTGCTTTAAAAAAGAGTTTATGTTTTAGAGCAGGCTGTAATTATCTGCATGAAGTCTGTTATCCTTCTTACAGTGGAACTAATTTCTAATAAAAAGAAATCCAGAGTAATATTTTAAAAATCCTTGAGAAGAAAAACCATTGCGGAGGCTGACCATCTTCTTTGCATGGAATTAGGGGATACCAAAGAAAAAATATGAGCATTTTATCTCAAGGGATATGTATTTTTATGTCAGATGTACATTTTTGCTCCTCCAATATCCATTTGAGCTATCATAAGTTCCATATTAATTTTGAAATGGTATATGTTGTCAGTCTTGACATTAGAGTATCAGAGCATTTCCTAGGACAGGATTTCTGAAATCCAGCACATACTCTCAGCTTCCTTTCTATGCGTGATTCCTAATATAAATAATCCACATCTAGCCTTTATCAAGATTCAACCCTTAGATAATAGTTGCAGTTTACTAAAAAGACCTCCCCTTTAAAGACAGAGCAGGTGAATCAGGTTATGGTAGTTTTGTTTACTGAAATCAAAATGTGAATTCAGCTTTTTTTTTATGGATGGTGAACTGAAGGCAAGTCCTTTCTTTTTCTGTTTGCCTTGATTTGTTTTTTAGAGCAGATTTGCATTTAGGACCCAAGACTATTTCATTACAGTTTTTTTCTGGGAATTCACTTTCCCTGAATGTGGGGTGATACGAAAGTGTCATATACAAGATTATAATTTGGAAAAGAAATAAAAACAACCAACCAAACTTCTGTCACTCTGGGAAAAGAAAAAAATGTGTTCCCTGAAGGATCCCTCATCCCCATCTTCACCATCTTTCTAAAAAAACATAAGCAATGCTTTAAGATCCAAACCACGACAGATTGTGACTAAAGTAAACCCATTTTTTTAATTTAATTTATTCTTTTTTTCCAAGTTACTGATTTTTCAATGAACAATGAACATAACAGTTGAACAATGTGTTATTTTCTTGCATAAGCAGTAATAGATGGACATTTGCCCAGAGAAAAGCTGGACCAGAGTAAGACATCACAGCCCCTTTAGTGTGGGCAATTAATTGCCCTTCTGACAGTGGTTGCCTCTGTTGGCAAGGTTTGTGAGAGCACTCCCTACTATGCTGAAGCAAAATTAGCTGTGTTTGTTTAAGCAATTTCAATAGGTGTCTTGAGTTAGTATGGACCGGAGCGCACTGGGGAGTGTTCACGTGAGCCACACAGCTGGCAGGGCTGTAGTGGGAGGTGTTTTCAGCCAGCAACAATACATGCAGCTGAGAGTTGTAGCATTTCATCCACTACAGTTCAATCCTTGGACTCCAGGCTCGCACCAACACATGCATCCTCACCATGTGTACCAGCCCAGAGGAAACCATGTGGAGAGCAGTGGGGTCCAAGCCTTTTCTTAGTCACAGGATGGGCCACCTCTGCACCTGCTTCTAAGACACTAGGTGCTAGGACAGAGGTGGTTCAGGGACTGGGTTTTCTTCTGTCTCTCCTGTTGAGGCTCTTCCACTTTGTGTAAATGAGTATTCACTGTGCCAGTACTTGGTAAGAGCCAGTGGGTATTGCCAAGTGCAACAGCTTTAAAAGAGAGATTGACCTTCTTGGTGGTTACCATGCAACATTCCAGTCTTTACCAATGGATAGGAGAGGGTCTGACCCTGGGTTTCCATAGCAATCCTAGCCCTGGGTTCGCAGAGGCTTCCACCTCCAATTCAAGACTCAGTTCAGCAGAAAAGCATGAAAATGTCCAACAAGTTGAACTTCAGAAGGGGTGAAGGTGGACGAGGTGGGTGAATTTGACCATTCCAGAAAAACTTAGGAATGAACTAGAGCTCTGCATAAAGCCACAGTGGAAGAAATACAGAAACCTATGTACAACTGTGGCAACTCTACTAGATGGTAAAGGGTTTTTGACTGGACAAGACCCTGAGCAACCAAATGTGACTTCAAAATTGGCCCTATTTTGACCAGGGGGCCTCTACCAGATGATCACCATGGTCCCCTTCCAGCCTAAGTTATTCTGTGCCTCTGTGATTCTTGCTGTATTTAGATGTTAGTTCAGACACTGTTTAGATATAGGTTTATCCCAGTCAGTGTGTTGCAGTTCTGCTTGTTTGGTTTTTGTGTAATTATAGTGGTGAATACTGTAATAGTCACAACTAGTAGCAGTCATAAATCATCTAAATGGATATATTTTTGTGTAACTGAAGCAAATTGAGAAAATTATCCAAGACTTCAGTCGTAATGCTCAGTGGCATATAAAACTGAGCAAACTGCTATTACTTTTTTGCCACAAGCGCCGATATTTCTTTTGGGACAATTCCAGCCAATAAGATAGTTCTTGGGGGTGATGGGTGGAATGTTGTATTACAAAGCTATCTCCTCATCCCTCATTCCCCTTACCCCTCCCAAGAATTTGCTGTAATCTCAGTTTCTCTCCATTTATGACTGATGTGCAAAAGTGTCTAATCATAGTTTTGCAGTAGAAGAAACTAGACTTGTCATAGCTGTTACAGAGGGAAGTTCATGCTC
Source organism: Burhinus oedicnemus (assembly GCA_008921705.1). NCBI lineage: Eukaryota > Metazoa > Chordata > Aves > Charadriiformes > Burhinidae > Burhinus > Burhinus oedicnemus. The sequence goes on from VFFE01008072.1 coordinate 190,954, forward strand.
TGTGACTCAGAAAGAAGCTGATAGGGATTTTGTTTTCATTTTCTTGTATTTCATCTTGACTTTCCTTCGACTTCTCCCTGCACTCAGTAATCTACCTTTTGAGCCTACAAACAGTTCAGAGTCTGAAATTACTGGCATCACAGTGGCTTCACTAGCTAGACTACATCAGCGCTGGAGGGCACCAACCTTGATTCCTCAAGATGTTCTTTTATCTAAGTAATAAAATTGTCCTGGAGAATACATGCCCTCTGTCTCGGGGCCACTTCTCTGAGAAAGGTAAATGGAGACCTTAAGGTTTTCATTGCAGAATTGGGTAGCACAGAAATATACTTTGTTCAAAGGAGTTTTGGGGCCAGTTTTATTAGTTACTCTAGGTAGATGATGCAGCTCTGTTGAAGATTATATACTAAGCTTGACAGGCACATATCTTCTGAAAATAAAATGAGTTATTGTGTTTTTAATATTTTAACAGTTTGTTACTAAAGAAAAAGGTTTTAGTGCAGACATCCACGCAGGCATGTGTTTGCTGCCTGCTAATAAAAAGGAACTGTACAAATCCAAATTGTGCCATTAGCTGTTGGCTTTTTGACTGAGAGATGAGATCTGAAAGTAGAGGAAGTAAGAAGTTAGCAGTTGTACATTGGTGGCTGAGTCTCTGCTATTACATTGTTGATGCTGAGTCAGAAATTGAGGCTGTGAAATGTTAATTGGCTTACTCGGAAGTAGGTGAGCATTGTGGCTTAGTTGATTAAGAGTGCAACATTAGAAAGCGTCAGATGGAGAGGTTACTTAGATCTGTGTTTAATCATCTAGACATTACTGTTTCTGAAATGGTAATTCATCTTCTTTCATAAAATTTTCAATAATTAGTAAGTATAAGTTTTAATTAATGTTTTTTCAGCCTGCAACATACTAAATTTATTGTCTCCAATATATTACAGTAAACATTAGAAGTCATAGCAACCATTTTATGCAAAACAATTTTTAAAGGAATTTTATGCTAACTTCATAAGAACACCTTCACCATTTTAATCAACATAAGTCACCCAGAACTAAGGGTATATATCAGATGCAGCTATTTATGCAAAGAAGTTATAATACCTTGAATTTGTTGCAATTAATTCTGTATGCGTTGCTTCTACTTATTTCAACAGGTGACTGAGCTAGAGTGTGTGAGCAGTCAAGCCAATGCAGTCCACACACATAAAACAGAATTAAACCAGACAATACAAGAGTTAGAGTCTACGCTGAAGAAAAAAGAAGAGGTATTTGCTAACGTTATTCTTGGCTTTTCTGTTACATCATTTCTAAAGGCTTTCAATATTAAACCTGTGATGGCTGGTAAATACTGTATTATTTCCTATAGATGTTACAATGTAAAATCAATTTTTCAGCTTCTTTGAAATGATTAATATTTTTTTGTGTATATAATTACATCAGTCCAATATAGAGCTGGGTATCTGAACAACAAAAAAAAGTATCATTTTTTCCTGTTTGCTTTTACCGAGCATCTCTCTGCAAAAGTAAGTCTGTATTGAGGCATATGTAGTTTCTACAGAGCAGTCATCACACTGATACAGTCCAAATTCACTAAGAAGGGAAGCAGTCGTAAGCACACTTTCCTTTTTCTGGAGAGTAGGGTTTGGAGCAAGTAATAGATCAATGTCTTTTTCAGGCCAATCTGTTTTTCAGGCTATGTTAATATAGCTGACTTTTATGATCCCTAAGATCAGCCCTTTCCTTAAACGCATGCCAATCCTCCAGCCTGTAACTTGATGATATTTATTGTGCCGTCTGCCTTAGGCGGACCAGCAGGAGGAAAATACAAGGAATTGAAGTAACACCTGCGCTGGCACGGGTCCTAGAGGAAAGCAGATTTGTGCCACAGAATGATCGAGAATCGCCCCTTTATGGATGGGGAAAAAGGAGGTGGAATGAACCACGTATGAAGGATTGTTTGCCCCGTGTAAGACCAGATCCTTTGAGCCCCCCCATGACAGACACAGTGGGCACTGGTGTGCATGTTCGGAGGGGCCTCCAGTGGGGCTGTTGTTAGGTGTTTCCAAGGAGGATGCATGAGAGACACGGTAGTTACAGAATATCCTCCCAAAATGGAACAAAGCCTTTTCCAAACTCCCTCATACTTAAGAGATTAGCCTCAGGTTGGTAATGTTTTCTATTTTGGTGCCCATGTGCTTTTGAATTATGCAAAGAGATCTTTCTGAAAGGAGTTCTGGGAGGTGACTATGCCTTTCTGGGGAAAAGTATTTATTAGTTTTAAGATTGATACCTTTTAGTTTCATTAACTGTTTCTATTCTTGTCTCCTGAAAGTAAGCTAAGAAAAGCTTTCTCTTCCATTCATTATTTTATCTATATTTGTTGTTTTTATACCTTATTACTTTCTTCTTGCTAAATTAAAGATACCATTTCTTTTATATTCTGATTTTACAGAAATCAATGGTCAAAGCAGGCAATTTTTTGCTGCTCAACCCTGCTGCTAGTGACATAATAAGCAGCTTACAGATGAAAACTGGGTTTTTTGCTTGAAATGATGGAGGATAGATTATAATAGAACTTAAAGTATAAAATTGTTTCTCTAATTACAAGGACTTAATTTTCTAGGAAAACATTACTTCAGATCTTTTGTGTGGGAGAGAAAGACTTGGACTTTTATAGCAAAGAAAATGCTTACCTGTATTGTTGTTTATTCACAATAGAATTTGAAGCAGGGCTTAAACTTCATGTGCTGTGATGGGCAGTAGCTAACTGCCAGTTTTGATATCATTGCAATAGCTTGCTCAGGAGAAGAAGCAGCAGCCAGCTTACCTGCACTGAGGCCAAGCCAGGTAATGTGTTGCTAGCAAATTTGTTTCTTCTCCCTTAGGAAATAGAAAGACTGAAACAAGAAATCGACAGTTCCAGAGAGCTTCAGGCACAGAGGGATTCTCTGACCCAGAAGTTACAGGTGAGCTATAGTGCGTCATCTTAATTTAGACAGAAGGGAAAAATTATCATTAAGTGAGCAGTTCACATCAGCAACTTGTGCTATATTCACTGAAGGTGCCAGATAAATATGTAAGTTACATTGTGTTGCGAAGTGGTGGGTTGGGATGCTCCTTGGGAATTTGTACCAAAATTTCCACCTGCTGTAAGTCATTATTTTTTCCTGAGGGAACAGACCCAAATTTCATCTACAAGTCCACAGAATACGCTCAGGCTAGCAGATGTGCTTCATTGATACATGTTCTAGGCAATTCTGATCTCATTTTCACTGCAGTGTCTTCCTATAGGTCTTGTGTGTCACTGAACTGTCAGGCTGTGTATCATCATATTGGGATGAGTTTGTATTCAGCTTTTAAACATGCTTTGAGAAAGTAAAGGTTAAAGTGTTCTTGTGTAGTATAGACTTCAAAAACACACTGACATTTTCTTGGAATTAGAATCATTGTGTTTTAATTGTTTTTTCTGGATTGTTTCTTTACTGTGCATAAAGCCAGATAACTTGGCCTACTGTAAGCAGTACACCCTCAGTATCCCCTCACTTGCTGCATCTGAGCTCCTGTCCTTCTGTCACTGGGCTGACCAGCCAGCACAGACACATCTCCCTTGTGAAACCTGTCTTCTGAATGAGCCTGCCCCAAAGCTTAGTTGGGTTTAAACTCTGAATTCAGACTTCAGAGTTTTGATAGGACTGGAAATTCAGGCATTAAATAGTTCCAAATCCAAAGTGCTGAAAGGTGACCCTCACTGTTCTGCAGCTTGACCTAAATCATGCTGAAAACAAGCTCTGTCAGGCTATCCACAGCTTAAAAATCATTAAGCAGATATTCTTTGAAATGCATTACATGAATTGGAACTTCCTTGAATCTCTTTTAACTACAGAATAAAACACATAAGAACAAAATTTTATTCATTTTTCCCCATTCTTAAGTCAAATTATTTGGAAAAAGTATGTTATTACAGTGTTTCTTTTAAAGACTGTTTTGAATACATCTGAGCTTGCCTATTCCACTATTCAAAAAATTGTTGCTGGCTTTAGACTAAGCATGGGAGTTTTCAGCTGAAAAGGAACTTATCTGAGAGACATGAACTTGTAATGCAAAAATTGAACTTGTAATTGCAAAAAATGAACTTGTAATTGCAAAAATCAGTAATGCTAATCTAGGGCAAATATGTGTAAGGATCAAATGTAAAAGTTGGGAAGAAGTGTTTTCCAGAAATTAAAAGCAACAGCTCATGGCATATTTCAGTTAGTTCTACTTCCCGTAAGTCATTAAATACATTAAGCACAGATTAGGGAAAATAAAACAGAAGGAAGTATAGGAGAAAGTATATCTGAGGAAGTGTTTGGGGAAGCTAAATGTATATGCATTAGGAAAGAGATATCAAGAATGGACTATAAATAAACTAAACAAGCTGGAAGTTTAAACAAAAGAAGAGAACTCTTCTGGTTTGATGAGATACAGGGCAAGGACTAGCAACAGAGAGTTAAACGGCAACACCTCATGCTGAATATGGATAGAAGTTCCTACATCTCACATAAAGCTTTTGGTTTTACCTGGGTGCTCCCACCTAACAGCTCACAGAAGAACAATTCCGCAGTTTAAGAGCATCTGAGGAGGGCCTGAAAGATGATGTTTGTTGCTAGATACAGGCCAATGGGTTGCTCTTCAGGCCCAGATGTCATGAATTAAAACCATACACATATCCATGGATTTGTTCCAAAGTGATCCCTTTCATCAATGGCTTGCCTACTTACAAAACTTAATTATCTCTGGGGTAAGAGCAGTGGCAAGGAGACTTCCTAGAGCACACGCATTTGGTGAGTAGAAGAGGAGCAGTGACAGGAGAAGCAGGAAGTGTGAGCAAACGTGGAAAAACAGCAATTGTTTTTGTGTGAGCTAAAGAAAGGACTGTATCATTCCTGCAAAGCTGAGATGACCCTGAATTTCCCTTTTCTTCCTGTACTGCAGTCACTCGGCCTCAGAGGGTTTTGAACCCATGCAGTCATTACACTGGGTGGTACTTGTCAGTACTGTTTGGAGGGCAGGAGTAGAGTCAATGAAGGAGAGTCTACAGAGTGTATGGACTTGGGTTATAATCAGTTAGCTTGTTTGTTTATAGCAACAGTGGGGTAGTTAATCCTTACATAAGCATTTATGTATTTTAATTTATATTATTTCTACAAATACTCTTTTCAGTTAGCTTCTTTTAATGCTTTGGCGACTGTATTATTCAGTGTTAAACAGATTAAACTAATTCTTCTCTTGGTCCTGGCAGCAAGGGGTAATTCCTGCTCTCAGCTGTGCTCTTCAAGCCCAGCAGCCAAAACTCTGTAATTTTTAACTAACTTGCTCATTTACAAACAAGAAGTAAGGGAGGTATTCCAGTTCAGTTTGGATGTAACCCTTGGCTGCACAAGCAACCACAGCTATGAGAAGATCCTGTCCCCAAGGCTCTGCCCTTTCCACCTGCACCACCCCTGGGAGTCCCAGAGCTCTCCCCCACCCTGCAGAGGCTGGGAGCTGACACTGAGCTCTGGCCACATCATCTCCTACTCTGGCCAGGGGGTGCAGTGGCCGATCAACGCTGCCATCACACCCCTCACAGATGGAAAGGCCATGGACTTTGACATAAATCTGCCATTTTATACCTGTTACTCTTGACTGCCCAAATACATATTCTGTATGGCTCAGGTTGTTATGGTTAGCTGAGATCTCTCCAATGTAAACATGAATGTATTCATTAGCTTTGAGAGAGACAGAAGAATCATAACAAAAACAGTTGGAGAGTGGGAGGGCAGAAAGAAAGCTCATGCTGGGAGGAATGACTGCTGCCAAATCGTCCACCCTATGGCTGTGTGAAACTAGTTGTTGTAAAAACTCAGAGCAGGACCATTAAAGCTTTGTGACACAAAGCTGCTGTAAAGGTAAGTGGTGTTTATAAAATGTTAATGTATGTAAATACAAATTCACTATGCACTTTTCCAGAGAATGGTTGTGCAGGGTGTACGGTGTACTAAATACACTGTCCCTGTGCTACCTTTGAGAGTGTTTTTCATAACTGAAATTATGAAATTCAGCAATGAATGAGACAAATAACAATATGCTATTCCAGACCCACGTGATTGCTACATTAGTAATTTGATAAAAGAAAGGGCATCCAGTTTGCACAAAGCAGAGCAGCTGTGACCGCTCTCCTGTCACACACAAGCCAGAACTGTGAGGGATCCCAGCAGGCAGTGCTCCCCTCCCGCTGGCTGGCACGAGGGGGCTTCTCTTCCTCATGAATGAGAGCTGAGCTTGCTCAGGGTCAGATGCCCTCAGCTGCTGCTTTGTCTTTTCACCTGCTGTATGGGAACAGCTTGTCTGTACAGCACTGATGGCTCGCGCTTTCCCTGCTCCCACAGCTGCACTACTGCACAGCTTGCAGGTGGGATCTCCGGGGCAGAATGCAATGAGACAAGACATTCAGTTTGCACTTGCTGGTTTAAATTTGTTACAATCGATTTCACATTGACATCAGTCTTGCTAGTTTATGTTTCTGTCTTAATTTTCAGGGTGAAAAGGCCTATAATGTGGGACAGGAGTAAGGTAGTACTCCTCCATCCATAAAGCAGTATTGTGGATGAGCTTCTATATGAGACCATTTAATGGGGACTGTGTATTTCAGCAATTCATGTAGTCTAAATAAGGGAATACTTGAACTTAAGTAAACCTTTGAGAAGCTGTTTTCAGTAGGTGGCATATTTCTGAATGATAGAAGCAATAACTTACCTGAACATCACATACATTGTTCACTGACTAAATTTTATCCCTGTCTAAAAGTTTCTGTCCTTCAGATGAATTACTGAAGAAAATGGAGGAAACGATAGTACATATGCAATCCTAATAACAATTTGAGTTCTGGTTTTGGCTTAGTGGAAACTGTAAAGAGTCACAATCACAAATTGTTTCAAAAACCAGTTGACAAAAATAGCACATGAATACCAGCAGGAGGTTAAACTGCTTTCTGTTTGCAGACAACACATTAACATGTTATGTATTTTCTCTGAAGGAAGTAGAAATTCGAAACAAAGACCTGGAAGGCCAGCTGTCTGATCTAGAGCAACGTCTGGAGAAAAGTCAGAATGAGAAAGAAGCTTTTCGCAATAACTTGAAGACACTTTTAGAAATTCTTGATGGAAAAATATTAGAACTAACAGAGTTACGAGATAACTTGGCCAAGCTAATAGAATGCAGCTAAAGAAAATGGGATTTTGGTGTCAATCAGCTTAAAGATGCACTGTCTCTCTTCACAGGACTGTGTTGGGCTCTGCATCAAAGTTGCACAAAATTAGAAAATGCTCCTCTGAGAGGGCTTGTTTTAAATTTGAGTCATATTTCAATGTAAAATTTAGAACTCAGCTTGTAGCTAGTTGAAGAAAAAACCAACAAACTTGAATTACAAATTACCTCCTTGTACATTATTGGCCATAGATAACTTGAAACAGTAACTGAATGCAATCCTTTTCTAATTATCAATGATGGAAGAATTAGCAGTGTCCCAGGTCACATCCCCTTTTTGTGATAGATACAATATAGTTTATCTGCTGTTTTATTTATTTAAGATATTTGATTGCTGTGTTTTGTGCAAGAACTTAGTGATGATAGCTCTGTATTTTGTTGTTCTTAATAATTTCTCAGGATACTTTCCACTGTGGAGCAGCAGTGCCGTTACCAATTTTTTCTTGCCAGGAGTGAGAGAGAGTTGCATCTTTAATTGAAACAAAGTTACTATAACTGCTTGTATAAAGTTCTTCCTTTTGGGGTTTTTCGGTTAGTTGGTTGGGGTTTTTTGTTTTTATATATATACACACACACTCTCTGGAAGATACCATATTTCTTTATGGAGCTTACTCTGGTGTTCTACACTATTGTCCAATGTAAGGTTTACTTTTTCTTATGAATTCCATGTAATTTCAGTGAGATACTATCTTCCACTTACCTATATTTTGAAGCCAACCAAGATGAGGTCCCCCAGGAAAAAAAAAGGCAAGGCAAAAAACCCCTGAGAATTTTAAATCTAAAATTTGACACGCACAGATAACAAAAATAGCCAGTTGTTTGTTTTCTGGCCATGATACATATATCAACTATGTTCAATTAACTGTTAACCTGTTCTGCAGGAGACTTTTTCAGAATGTCATATGAATTTCAGGTTTTGTGAATAATGGCTTATGGGCAGCATTGTTTATTACAGATTGCATTAAGGGAATAGAGCTATTGCAAGGGATTACTCGTACACTGAACTTGTCCAGTCAAGAAAGCTGTTTCTAGAAGTTTTGTTGTCATAACAAATTGAAATGGAGACATGTTTACTCTTTTATAGGTCTTCATATTCTTTATTGAAACTACACCAGGCAATATTCTGAACTGTTAACTAAATGTTTAAAAACAGGAAATCTAATTCAATTATCCTCAGTGAGCAGGTTTTAAAGTTGTTTTGATGTAATTTTAACAGACTTTTGACAAACATGAATTTCTTTATATAACAGATTTATTTTAAAAAAACCCACAACTCTGAAAGGTAAGGCAAGTGTCATGTATCTTGCATCAAAGTACTTTTTTGCCATAAATTCCTTGTAATGTTGAAGAGGGCTTTTTTAAAATGTATGAATGAGTGTCAGACTTCAAAGTCAAAAGATGCACTGACCTTTGTTTGCTCCCCAAATTAATTTGAATGTTAAACATGAAATCTAGCCACTTATTAGATTTGTATAACAAAATTTTATCCACTTAGAGACTGCTATTCAAAACTAGAAAAGATAAGTTTGTTTTTATGTGTGTACTGTGTGTATATACCATATAATACACACAGGTTCTCATTTATATCAGAAATACATGCTTTATTTCTAAAATATTGGGTTTTTTTCTTTACCATTAATTTATCAGGCATCCTCTGACTAGTCAGGAAAATGGTTTAAGTCAAATACTAAACCATCATGTATTATACTCTATGTAATATAAACAATGTTTAAGTTTTCTCCATATTTTTAGGGTATTTTCTCAACTATTTTATTTATTAAAAGGGTGGAGGGAGCTTGGTTCAGCATGCTACTGGTTGAAAACTTTGTGGTGAGCTACATGTTTTTCATTCGTTGGATTTTAGATGGTGGTGTGTATATCTTCATCAGGTTCAGATGAGCAGATACAACCAAGTTTTAATTTACCTGGGGATGTTTTGGCCTGATTCTCTTGTCACTTGCGCTGCTGTAAACCAGATGTGTCCTTGATGTGATGTCAGCAACATTTAGTTGGCATAACATCTGTGGAAGTGCAAGTATTTCTATGTATATGTACACACATATGTATATACAGAACATGGAAAAATTTAGATGTGCACATTTTTAATATTTTCCTATTTAAATTAAATTTAAAATTGGAAATTGATATTTGAGAATTTCTTTTCTCAGTAGATATGCTTCCTTTCCTTTTTTGAAATAATACAATTACTGAGGGCTGCACCTTTGAATTCGCAAATAGTTGTCAAACATAAATATGGGATAAGGTGGACATACGTGCACATATAAATAAGACCCTATTGCTAAGAGTATTTTTAATGTTTATTTACAGTAGGTGAGTGTTTAGAAATTGTGACCTAAAGTTCATACTTAGGTGGTTATACCTACTGTAGCCTCTCCACTTCTGTTTTAAGATAAAAGTTCGCCTGTTTGAAACATTACTTTTTCCAGAGACAGGCATTATGCATTGTATCTATCTTTGATGAAACTATGGGAATATGTATACCAGAAAACAGTGTTGAGTACTATAGCCTGAAAACATGATTGTGAACTTGCTCAGGAGGGGAGAGCAGTCACATCACAAATAACTTGTAAAAAAAAAAAAAATTACCCAAAAAACCCCCAGAAATACCCAACAAAAAAAAATCCAAAAGAAAAATCAAAAATACACTTTTTATTTTGAAATACACTTGCTGTATGTTCAAGTGATAGCAGCAGCTACCTTAATCTTTCAGGTGCTACTGGATTTTGCATTAGCATGTTATGTTGTGAAATCCTGACTTTGACAAAAAATATTTCTGTAAGTATATCCCCATCTGAATAGTTAGTTTTTGGAGTGTCTTGTTCATAATCCATATGCCTCAATGATCCAGAAATTGCATTTTTCTATGTGGACAAAGTAAAACGTGTGAATCAATCTGTCTGTTACAGACTGAGAATTCCTTTTCCTGGCTAATGTATCCAGGAAAGAGGAGAACAAAAAGAAATGATAATGCAGAAATGCTGTTAGAAGGTCTCTAAGAAAATACATTTTCAGGTATAATAAATATATAAAGGGCTAAACCAGATGTAACACAAATAAGTATTGTTTAATGCTATTGGTGGCATTCCCAGGATAATCCCTTTAAAGAAAACCCTGCAAGAATGAACAATGCATCAATTAAAGACGAATATGTTGGCATGTGTCTTTTCAGTTGTCAGTTGTGGAAGGTTTGTGATTTTTGCTCATTTTTCTACTGGTTAGTGACTAACTTCATGTTTATCTTCAATAAGGGGCTAAACCTCAATTTGTTTTATCATCTTTTATATTCTGAACTGAAGTGGCTACTGAACAGCACTCTCTGAACACTGCGTTGATTAGGAGGTTTATTTCAAAGGCAAAATCAAAGCCTTTTTCAGAAATATCGCATGGAAAGAACAATGAAAAACTGTTGCAGACCTTAACTCTCTGCAGAACTGTGGATGTTGAGAAAAGCACTTAATTTAGTTGATTACAGAAATCTTGGATCTTGAAGCCAAATATAAATCTGATTAGAGATTAGGTCTGAATGTCAAAAGACAATTAAAAAAACCCACAACCAACCATCAAGAAACTGTCTAAATGCATGTAGTTCAGTCTCACTAACTGGACATGCCAGTTAAGTGCACAGCTACACACTGATTTATTTTTTTCAGGGAATGGACCTGACTCTGCAAAGCAATGTTCAAATTGTCTTGTTTACATTTTCTTAATAATGCTACATATGTGCACTACCTCTGAATGGTGCTAAGCAGAGACCATATCACGGAATAATAGGTATTTTTTTAAAAAATCTATTTTTGCTTAGTAGCATTAGTTCCTTGTTATACTCCACTTACTTCAGACAAGTAGGATAAATTTTCCCCTTTATGTTAAATGTTTGGGAATGATGAACAGGGTTTTGTGTTAGATCCTGGAGTCAGTTCAGCTCATCTTCACTGTTCTGGGCATGCAACATAGCTGGAAAGCAGATGCAACTGTTTATATCAAAAGACCTGCAATACTTCTAGATAGTATGGGTTCTTACACCATATGGGGTCTTGTAACTTGCCTACCACAACCTCTCAGGGACTTGTAGCTGCCAGTACTGCCTCTGCGCTGTTGGCAGCTCATCCTAGGACCAAAGAAACACAAGCATAATTTATACCCACTTTCTTCCTCATTGTCTGGTCTTGCACAAGCAAAGTTCAGCTGCAACCATACATCTGGCAGTTTATGTCATTTTCAAATGCAGGCATGGGAAGGAGTAGTAACCATCAAAGATGTCTTAGATTTTGGGGGGAAAATGTAGAGTTGTCAAAAATATTGCCTTACATGGACCTTCACAAACAATATCCAGATGCTAAGGGGAGAGGAAGACGTACACTGACAAGGTACGTTTAAGTGTAATCTGCGTGTATGGATTTCCCCCCTTTGAATTAAATTAAATACGGTCATGCAGATATTTGCAATCTTAAGTTTTTCAGAGCGGGAACAAGACTTTTGAAATTCTCTGAGTCTGGATTGTATTTTGTTAAATGATGACAGGAATTTTCTCTAAACAAAAAAAAGGAAATGGGAAGCATAATGATCTTGTACTTCCCTGCAAGAGAGCTATCGCAGCCCTTAACTGTGGATGGAAATGTGGAAATTAAATCTACTTTCTCTGCATCTGAATATACAGTTCTTTTTTATAATTCCAGCAGTGTTTCTCAGGAACCAGAAATATGACTTCAAAAGCAGTGAAAGGCACAGCTCTCTCTCTAACTTTCACTTAGTGAGAGGTGCCAGAATAGTAATGTGTAGTTGAGCAACTCAAGTAGTATCTAGCGTGAGCATCCTGCACCAAAGTTCCTACTGCTCAGCCTCACTGCTACGCCCTGCTAGCCGTGTGGAAGCTAGCCCAAATGTGGCTGCACTTGCTGTCTGTCCCAGAGGCATCCCCAGAGGATTTGTTGTCCTTTGTTCAGAAGCTGCTGGTTCGTATCGTAGCTCTTTTTCTCCAGAGCATTCTGTACATTTGCTGATTTGCATGCAGAGGGTGAAAATGGAGGGGAAATTTTGTTCAACAGATCTGAGAGAAGCAGAATAATGTGTTATTTTGATATAGGCACCTTTTCCCCACCTCTTTGAAAGAAAAAGATATTCTGAAAGCATTATTTGGGGTGGTTATTATTATAATTTGAACCTACAAAGTCAAAACTTTTTTATCCTATTTTTCTTCTATTTTTCCTTTTTTGTGTCTATGTTCTTTTCTCCTGCGTAACATGGAACAGCTAAGCACATATTTTCAATAAATGTAAGAAAGTGTTAAACTGCTTATGGAACCAGATACATAAAAATCCAGTGCCCTGCTCACCAGGCAGGCACATCAGCAACTCAAATGAACAGCACATAAAAGATAGCTGTAGGTATGGGGTGCTGCCTGATGTGTCTGAACATTTCTTAGCCTCAGCGAAGGAGTCAGACAGCCAAAGAAGCTGAGAGAAGAGGCAACAAGGAAGCATCAGGAAGTATTTTGAATCAAAGCTGGCTAAAACAGTGAGCAATGCAAGTATTTTCAGAAGACAGGAGTCTGTATGCTCTTTATTGATAATGACTGCATTTCAGAAATAGAAAATTCCTATAACATGTGTTTAACTCCTCAAGTCAAAATACAGTAATGTGTCAGGATTGGCAGGCTGTTTTCACAAGAAAATGAGCTGATTTTCCTGCTAAAACAAAGGGATCATATACCAGGCAGCAAAACTTCCCATCAAACCAGAGGATTTCAGTCATCACCTAGGGTAGGAGACAGGTATTTTTCAAAGGAATTAAAGCAACATTTGAAAACTTCCCTGAGAGAACCTGAGCGGAGCTCTGTGCAGCAGCTGCAATGTGCCTGAGTCAGACTGGGAAATCCAGCTACAAGAGTTCCAGTCTGGACTGGCAGAATGGGTAGGTAGCAAACTGTGCTGTAGGTTCAAAGGTTCATAGAATCATAGAATACCAGGTTAGAAGGGACCTCAAGGATCATCTGGTCCAACCTTTCTTGGCAAAAGCACAGTCTAGACAAGATGGCCCAGCACCCTGTCCAGCTGAATCTTAAAAGTGTCCAGTGATGGGGAATCCACCATCACCTGGGTGATTGTTCTCATTGTGAAAAATTTTCCTCTTTTGTCCAATCAGAATCTCCCCAGGAGTAACTTGTACCCATTACCCCTCATCTTTTCCATGTGACTCCTTGTAAAAAGGGAGTCTCCATCTTCTTTGTAGCCACCCTTTAAATACTGGAACGTGGTGATAAGGTCTCCCCTAAGCCTTCTTTTCTCAAGGCTGAACAAATCCAGTTCTTTCAGCCTTTCCTCATATAGCAGGCTTCCCTGTCCTTTGATCATCTTTGCGGCCCTTCTCTGGACCCTCTCCAGCCTGTCCACATCTTTTTTGTATAGCGGGGACCAAAACTGAACACAGTATTCCAGGTGTGGCCTGACAAGCACTGAGTAGAGTGGGATAATGGCTTCTTTATCTCTGCTGGTGATGCCCTTGTTGATGCAACCCAGCATCCTGTTGGCTTTCTTTGTCGCAGCAGCACACCGTTCACTCATATTGAGCTTGTTGCCCACCAGGACCCCCAGATCCCTTTCCACAGAGCTGCTCTCCAGCCTGGTAGGTCCCAGCCTGTGCAGCACTCCTGGATTATGTTTTCCCAGGTGCAAGACCTTACACTTGTCCTTGTTGACCTTCATAAGGTTCTTGTTAGCCCACTCTTCCAGCCCATCCAGGTCTTCCTGAAGGGTGGCTCTCCCTTCCGAAGTGTCCACTTCCCCACTCAGTTTGGTGTCATCGGCAAACTTCATCAGGGTACACTTGATCCCATCATCCAGATCACTTATGAAGATATTAAACAGTGTTGGGCCCAGTATCGATCCCTGGGGGACCCCACTTGTGACAGGTTGCCAGTTTGAAAAGGAGCTATTTACCACCACCCTCTGGGTGTGGTCTGTCAGCCAGTTCCCCACCCACCACACAGACCACTTGTCTAGACCATAACGCGTCAGTTTCTCCAGGAGGAGGCTGTGGGGAACTGTATCGAAAGCCTTGGAGAAATCCAGGTAGACAATGTCCATCACTCGCCCCACATCAACCGAGCAGGTTACTTTGTCGTAGAAGGCGATCAGGTTTGTCGAGCACGATTTGCTCTTGGTGAATCCGTGCTGGCTTTTCCCAATCACGTGCTTCATTTGACTTGTGATAGCCCCCAGGAGGATTCATTCCATAACTTTCCCAGGGACTGAAGTAAGACTGATGGACCTATAACTTCCTGGATCCTCCTTTAAGCCCTTCTTGTAGATGGGAGTGACATTAGCCTTCTTCCAGTCTTCTGGGATGTCCCCCAATTGCCACGACTTCTCAAAGATTATGGAGAGTGGTCTTGCAACAATGTCAGCCAGCTCTCTTAACACCCTTGGGTGGATAGCATCAGGGCCCATCAATTTGTAGGGGTCAAGCTCCTGTAATAGTTCGCATACCAACTCTTCCTTCACTGACAGTGGGTCTGTGTTTGCATCAACCTGGATTGTTGTTCCCAAGGCCTGCGGCCCAACAGTGCTGTCAAAGACAAAGGTGAAGAAAGTGTTGAGAACCTCTGCCTTTTCAGCGTTGTTGATGACTAATTCACCTCTCCTGTTTAACAGCGGGCTAATATTTTTCCTTCTTTTTCTGCTTGTTATTTGTGTACCTGAAGAACCCTTTCTTTTAATTTTTTACATCTCTGGCCAATTTCAATTCGAGCTGAGCTTTTGCTTTTCTAATGGCATCTCTGCACGTCCTGGCAATGCTCTTGTAGTTCTCAATGGGTATTTGTCCACTTTTCCATCTCTGGTACGCTTCTCTTTTGATATTGAGCAGACTCAGAAGCTCGCAGTTAAGCCAAGGGTGTCTCTTGCTCTGCCTACTTCCCTTACCTTTAAATGGGATGAACTGTTTTTGTGCTTCCAGGAGAGTGTTCTTGAAAAACTCCCAGCACTCACTAGCTCCTTTATCCTCCATGGAAGCTTCCCACGGAATCCCTCCCAACTGAGGTTTTTAAGGAAATTGTGACACTTTGGCCAAATTGCTGCAATGGGACAAAGTATTGACTTGGGACTGTAACTGCTTTTGAGTATGTGTTTTAGATGAATAGATGTTAGATTGTATGCAAAGCTAAGCAAAGCATGTCATGGTAGACAACCTGCAGCTAATATTTTCCCTGAAAACGTAGCCTGAGTAGACACATTCTTTTAGAAAAGTGACAAACTTACCTGAATAGAAATTTGCTCTATCAATCAAGCATGTTTAACTAATGCTACCTTTGACTAAGGACAAATCCTGCACTCTTCCCTTCTCCCATCTTTTCCAGGAAAGGATTAAATGAGAGTAGACATGCAGTGAGTGTCACTCGCTAGCATGCGGCTTTTCTTGATCCTGTCTGCTGGCCATGAGCACAAGAGGAAGTGGCCAAATGGCCAAACCCCACAAAGGCAGCTCCAATAGCACACCACAACCCAGCATGGCCTGTGCCAGGCTGACCCACTGAGTGCAGTTTAATTTAAAGATGAGTGATAGAGCAAGGCAGGATGGGGGATAATGGGACACATAAAAGGCTGTTGCAGAGAGGGTGGAAATAATTTGTTCAGACAGTGGCAGTGGGCAGGACAAGAAGTAATGCCCTTATGTTTCAGGTATTAAGAGAAGCCTTCAGCCAGTAGGCACTGCAATGGATCACTTAGAGAGGTTGTGACCTTCCATCAGTAGAAGCCTTCAGGAAACTATTATGGGAATGACATACCTGCTCCTGCAAGAAAGGGATAGGCTATGTGATTTTTATTTTTTAATGCCTATTCAACACTTTTTTCTTTTTTTTTTTTTAAACACATCATTAGAAGCCATTGCACGCTGCTCTTGGTTTCTTTGTCAAATTGTTTTTGCAGGGCTCTGTCCACTCCAGCAAGTGGGGGGAGGCCATCGCTTTATGATACTTCATACGAAGGTGATTCATAAAACATCTGTTGTGTTGTTTAAATTCTGCAGTTAACATACATGGCAGTTTGAGCATGCATTGATGATTTTGTATGGTAAGAGCTCAGTTACATTTCTGCTGAAATTTAATGGGATTAAAATAAAGTACTGCAGAAGAAAAATTATAGTTAATATAAATGCTTTGTATGAATTGCATGATTCTTCAATTTTTTTCTTATTCCTGTTACTTTCAAACAGTAATATACAGAGGGAGTGTGATGCAAGTTAGAGAAGTTTAAGATAAAAGAAAAACATAAACAGTGAATTATGCTTGAAAGACCATGAATGTGCTTGGCCTTATATAAGCAATGTGGGGTATAGTGAGATGTCTCAGAAAAGTCAAGTCTGCTGCCTTCTGTGGCGAGGAGAAAGTGAAAAGACGATAATACAGGTGATAATCTGTGGCACAAGAGTCTCCAACAAACATATCCCACAGAGAGCACACAAATATAGTAGGAACAAAGAGAGAAGGCAGCAGATACAGGGACTGATCTTGAATATAATTTTTGTTTTGTTTTACCAGAGGTTTGGTTGATTAACGAGAAGAGAGTGAACCCCAGCACTAATGCAGACAGGCAGAAGCTGTAAGAGCACAGATAAGAATCTCTGCCTGTTTTTATCCACCAGCCCTTCCTGTTGTGGCAAGGTTTCGAAGGAGATGTGCTGTCTTTTATAGAGTTGATGAAAGTCTGGACATTCAGCATGACAGTGGTGAAGATTTGCATAAAGTTTAGAAAAAGTAACAGAACTGAGGGTCTCAGAGCAAAGGCAGAAAGGGCAGGAAGGAATCTCAGTGGAAACGAGTCAGGTCTACAATTCTGCAGGATAGAAAGCTGGACAGAAACTTGCAGCACTTCTGTGAACAAAGCGGGTTATGTAGCAATGCTGCTATAGCTACCTGGTAAAAACTTTGGAATAGTTGTCTGCTATAGTGCAGTTTGTATCAGCAAAGCGATGCTTGTAACAGTTAAACAGTCTACATCTAAAGTTTACAGAGGCTATTTTATAGTTAGATTAATTACATGCCTCTATCCTAAAAGATAAAAACACCATGGTAAAGCTCTACAGTATTAGACCTACATAAGTTATCTGTGTTCTGAGCATAAAGCTCAGGCTCTGGTGGTGGTGAGGTTTCATAGAATGGTTAGAGTTGGAAGGGACCTTAAAGATCATCTAGTTCCAACCCCCTTGACATGGGCAGGGACACCTCCCACTAGACCTGGTTGCTCAAAGCCCCATCCAACCTGGCCTTGAACACTTCCAGGGATGGGGCATCCACAACTTCCCTGGGCAACCTTTTCCAGTGCCTCACCACCCTCACAGTAAAGAATTTCTTCCTAATATCTAGTCTGAATCTGCCCTCTTTCAGTTTGAAGCCATTACCCCTTGTCCTATCACTACATGTCCTTGTAAAAAGTCCCTCTCTGGATTTCTTATAGGCCGCTTTCAGATACTGGAAGGCTGCTATAAGGTCTCCCCAGAGCCTTCTCTTCTCCAGGCTGAACAACCCCAACTCTCTCAGCCTGTCTTCATAGCAGAGGTGCTCCAGCCCTCTGATCATCTTCGTGGCCCTCCTCTGGACTTGCTCCAAGAAGTCCATGTCCTTCTTATGTTGGGGGCCCCAGAGCTGGATGCAGTATTCCAGGTGGGGTCTCACGAGAGTGGAGTAGAGGGGCAGAATCACCTCCCTCGACCAGCTGGCCACGCTTCTTTTGATGCAGCCCAGGATGCAGTTGGCCTTCTGGGCTGCAAGTGCACATTGCTGGGTCATGTTGAGCTTTTCATCCACCAGCACCCCCAAGTCCCTCTCCTCAGGGCTGCTCTCAATCCATTCTCCACCCAGCCTGTATTTGTGCATGGGATTGCCCCGACCCACATGCAGGACCTTGCACTTGGCCTTGTTGAACTTCATAAGGTTGGCACGGGCCCACCTCTCAAGGTGTCTCTGGATGGCATCCCTTCCCTCAAGCGTGTTGACCACACCGCACAGCTTGGTGTCATTGGGAAACTTTGCTGAGGGTGCACTCAGTCCCAACGTCCATGTCACCAACAAAGATGTTAAATACTACCAGTCCCAGTACCAACCCCTGAGGAACACCACTTGTCACTGCTCGCCACTTGGACATTGAGCCATTGACCACAACTCTTTTGAGTGCAACCATCCAGCCAATTCCTTATCCACCAAGTGATCCATCAGTCAAATCCATGTCTCTCCAATTTAGAGACCAGGATTTCGTGTGGGACAGTGTCAAATGCCTTGCACAAGTCCAGTTAGATGATGTCAGTTGCTCTCCCCTTATCCACCAACACTGTAACCCCATCGTAGAAGGCCACCAAGCTTGTCAGGCACAATTTGCCCTTAGTGAAGCCATGTTGGCAGTCACCAATAACCTCCTCATTTTCCATGTGCCTCAGCATAGTTTCCAGGAGGATCTGCTCCATGATCTTGCCAAGAACAGAGGTGAGGCTGACCGGCCTGTAGTTCCCCAGGTCTTCCTTTTTTGAAAATGGGGGTTATGTTTCCCCTTTTCCAATCAGCAGGAACTTCACCAGACTGCCATGACTTCTCAAATATGATGGATAGCAGCTTGGCAACTTCATCCACCAGTTCCCTCAGGACCCACGGATTTATCTCATCAGGTCCCATGGACTTGTGCACCTTCAGGTTCCTCAGCTGGTCTCAGACCTGATCTCCTACAGTGGGCAGTCCCTCATTCTCCCAGTCCCTGCCTTTGCCTTCT
>VFFE01008072.1:210034-229540 GCA_008921705.1 Burhinus oedicnemus
AGGAACTCCCTGGATTGCTTATGCCTTGCTGTGTTGTCCTTCCAACAGATATTGGGGTGGTTGAAGTCCCCCATGAGGACCAGGGCTTGTGAACATGAGGCTGCTCCTATCTGTCTATAGAGGGCCTCATCCTCTCAGTCTTCCTGGTTGGTTGGCCTGTAACAGATTCCTACTGTAATGTCACCTGTCCCTGCCCTCCCTTTAATCCTGACCCATAAGCTCTCAGTTGGCTCCTCCCCATCCATCCCCAGGAGGGAGCTCCATGCACTCCAGCTGGTCATTGACATAAAGGGCGACACCCCCTCCTTGTCTCCCCTGCCTGTCCTTCCTGAAGAGCCTGTATCCTTCCATTCCAACACTCCAGTCATAGAGGCCATCCCACCACGTCTCTGTGATGCCAATAAGATCATAGCCCTGCAGGCGTGCGGACATCTCTAGCTCCTCTTTATTCCCCATGCTACATGCATTTGCATAGAGGCATTTAAGTTGGGCCCCCAATGAAGCTGACTTCCTGGCTGGAGTGGCTACTATTCCTTTTTGCTGCACTCCAGGTGCTCTCCTGTTGACCTGTGACCCTTCTTCAGGCTCTGGGCATCTGTTACTGGTACTGGCATCATACTGGTAGGAGTGGGATGGACTGAGATTCCCCTCCCCTGGCAACTCCAGTTTAAAGCCCTCTTCACAAGGTTGGCAAGCCTCTGACCAAAGGTGTTCTTCCCCTTTTCTGACAGGTGGACCCCATCTGGCCCCAGTAGACCAGGTTTCTCAAAGTGAGTCCCTTCATCTAAGTAGCCAAACCCCTGGCTGTGGCACCAGTCCTGTAGCCATTTGTTGATTTGCCAGATTCAATTGGCCTTATCAACCCCCTTCCCTTTGACCGGGAGTGTTGATGAAAAAACTACCTGCGCCCCAGAGTTCCTGACCACCACTTCCAGGGCTCTATAATCTTTCTTGATAGTCCTCAGGCAGCTCTTGCCTATATCACTGGTGCCCATGTGAAACAACAGCAGTGGATAATAGTCAGAAGACTGTATGAGGTTTAGTAGTCTCTCAGTTACATCCCTGATACGAGCCCCTGGCAAGCAGCACACATCCTTATAGAGTGCATCAGGTCAGCAAATGGGTGCCTCTGTACCTCTCAGAAGGGAGTCACCTACTACTATCACCCATCGCCTTTTCTTGGTTGTGCTGGTTGTTATATGAGCAGATCATGTTGCCTTACCCAGCTCCAGTGCCTTTCCTGATGCAGTGGGTCTTTCTTCCTTGCTCTGCAGAGCTGTGAAGCGGTTCTGCAACAGCACCTCAGGCTTCAGGGGAAGTCTCTTCCTCTTGCTGATCCTTGCTGTCACAAGCTTCTAATCTTCCTTGTTGCTGCCCACCCCTACCCCATGTGTCTACTGGAGTGGGAGTTTTTGACTATTTGGCTGTGGGTCCACTGCAGACTGCACTTGGAACCAGCTATTTATCTCCTTCTCAGCCTCCCTGATGCTAAGCAGCCTCCTCACTGCATTCTGCAGCTCAGCCACCTGCTGCAGGAGGCCCTCCACCTGGGAACACCTTTTGCAGGCAGGTCTGCAGCCTATCCCTGCCCCAGGAGAAAGATCCTGCAGTCTGAGGTCTGCACTGCAGCCTCTCCCTTCAGCAGCTCCGTCTGGGTGGAGGCATCTGCCACCTCTGGGGTAGATGGTGGAAATGCCCAAGCTGCAGCCTTTGCTCTTAGACGAGTACCCACCATTCTGCCTTGAGGGTCAGGTAGGATGAGTGCCCTTGACCTGTGCAGATGGTCACAGGACAGTGCCCAGTGCTCGATCAGTGGAATGCTCATCTTTTGAAAAGGCGCCCTTCCATGCCACGCCCTGTTTGCCACTGCTTTTTATAGGCAGGTGGAGCAGCTCCCCTCAGCGACCTCAGGTTTGGTGATTCAGAATTGCTGCAGAAGTCTGGGATTCTTATAATCTCCCTCCTACGGCAGTAAGAGTAAAACCTGTAAATGGCCTTCTCTCTGTGATGGGAAGCAGCAGTAAGAACTGCTGAGAAAAGGAACAGTTCATAGGTTTTGGAAAAAGGGATCTGACAAACTCACTTTCCATTTTTATTTCTCTCCCTCATATCGCATCTGCTGAGTAATAACTGGTGTAACAGAAACAAACCCTACATATACCAATGGTTTCTGTGAAAAAGAGGTGTTGTTTTATTCCTATAAGTTCGAGGACTGTGGCCCAATGAATATTTATTTATAATGTACCTTTCCTTTACATCTGACGTGTAACTAATATAGAAAAAAAAAAAAAAGAAAAGATGATTCTACCCATCTTATGTGTGTTGTATAAACATTTAGGCCTTATTCCGAGTAGCATACCACTGCCTTCCAAGTGTGCCTGCAGATTTATTCACTAATTTGCAAATCTGATGCATGCATTAAATATACTTCCAACCTATAGGAATATCCATAAAAGTCATAAAAAAGCAGCTACTTACCTACTCAAGCCCACCATTGCCAAAGTAGACACCAGTTGATGGTAGCAAATATTCTTAAATAGAAGTTTGTTCTGCACAGCAGAATGTGTGGAGGCATGCACACCAGGATTACACATACCACTGAGGGCACAGTGAAAGCATTAGTAACAGACCCCGGCTACAAATATAACACTCTTCTTTCAAAAGAAAAGTCAGTGATGATCAAAGAACTTGCTTATTTGAAAACATTTCCTGCTTGTTCTGCCACAATCCAAAATTAATAGCGTATGCCATTATCACCAGAAGTGAAAAACAATACTAGAAAACGAGCCAGACAGGCCTCGGATTTTGGTAAGATACTTTGCAGTGTAGCGTTTGTACTGCAAATACAACCTGTGTTTCACATATTGCTATTAGAAATATCATACCATTTTCTTGTTTTCTCAGGATTATAATTGCACTGAGAAGTTCTTGTTCCATATATACACAAATTTTTTTTCTCATGTTAAGGGACCAGCTGGGCATAGAACCTGACTACACTGACTTACTGTCCTGGTTTGAGTGACACAGTACTAATTTCTCTTCTAATGCTTGGGAAAACTGTACTTTTAGAAGACTCTAGTGTCTGAATTTGTGAAAATATTGACTTTATAGCCAGCTATGGTGTGTGGGTGTCAAGGTCTCAGTGTTTTCAGGCTAGCCAGGTGCAGGGATGAGGAGGAGCAAGACCCGGGCACTTGACCCAAGCTGGCCAACAGGATTATTTCATACCATGAATGTCACATTCAATATAAATTAGAAAGTTTGCTGAGGAGTGCTCTCTCCCTTGATGGCGGTGATCCAGAGAACTCCTTGCCCTGGTGCCAGACCCCTGAGGCCTTCCCTTCCTCCCAGAGCCGTAGCACTTGCTTGCAGTGTCCGACACTTGCTGCCCACTGCTGGGAGTGCACAGCTTCCTACTGATATAGTTGGCTGAGTATAATCCTTGTATATTTTATATTGGTATCGGGATCAATATTGGTTCTTTAGTGTTATTACTGTTAATTATTTAGTCTTATTCTATTAAATCTGTTTATATTTCAACCCCCGGATTTCCTTGTTTTTCCCCCATTCCCCTTCCCAGGTGGGGAGGGGTCATCAGGTGATAGAATAATTGTCTAAATGACAATAAATTGTTGTGGGTTCTTCAAACCATAACACTGGCCCAAACCATGACAGATTTTAATATTTTTGGATTTAATTGTCTACTCTTTTCATAG
Organism: Burhinus oedicnemus; assembly: GCA_008921705.1. NCBI lineage: Eukaryota > Metazoa > Chordata > Aves > Charadriiformes > Burhinidae > Burhinus > Burhinus oedicnemus. Next base: position 213,751 of record VFFE01008072.1, read on the forward strand.
AGTGTTTTTGTCTTTCAATTAAGAGATGGAAAGTGGGTTCGATTTGTATTTAAGCTCACCTATCCTGCATTATTAAAGAGCAAGATTCTTCTATAATACCTAAGTCATTATTGACTTAGTTTACAAAGATGTTACCTAAATATAATTATTCCCTGCTCCAACATAGCTTAGGCACAACCATCTGCCATTAAACAATGACAGTTAGGCAGCTTGAGGAGTTAAAAGAATAACAATGGAAACCTAAATGAATGATTATTTTTTTTTGCGGGAACCAAACTGTACTAAAAATATTTTTTTTAACATTGGTGCATATGTAAAGTTAAAACAAGACATCGGTCAAATAAATATCCTTTAATAAAAAAAAAGGAATCTTTTTAAAGCATCAAAACTGTGAGTATGATGTTACATTGCATGTACAAGAAGGTGAGTTCAGTACTTTGTGTACAGGTTTAAACTTCTGAGTCATGATATTAAAAAACATGAAATACACAGCAATAAACTTGCGTTGCAGAAAAGCTACACTAAAGAAAAAAAAGCAAAAGGCAGACAGTTAAGTATTAGCAGTTAGGTATTGCTAGAAATGTTTGCTTAGTTCTTTTACTTTTTAAAACATACTTGATTATTTACAGGGATGGGCCATCTACCACCTCTCTGGGCAACCTGTTGCAGTGTTTCGCCACTCTTATTGTAAAAAATTTCTTCCTTATATCTAGTCTAAATCTACCCTCTTTCAGTTTAAAACCATTACCCCTTGTGCTATAGCTACAGGCACTGCTAAAAAGTTTGTCCCCATCTTTCTGATAAGCCCCTTTAAGTACTGAAAGGCTGCAATAAGGTCTCCCTGGCGCCTTTTCTCCAGGCTGAACAACCCCAACACTCTCAGCCTGTCTTCATAGAGAGGTTTTCCATCCCTCTGATCATTTTTGCGGCCCTCCTCTGGACCCACTCCAACAGGTCCATGTCTTTCCTGAAATGAGGACTCCAGAGCTGGATGCAGTACTCCAGGTGGGGTCTCACCAGAGCATAGAGGGGCAGAATCACCTCCCTTGACCTGCTGGCTACTGTTGTGGTTTGGGCTGGATTGGCCCAATCAGGCAGAACAACAGATGCTCTCTCTCTCTCCTGCTCTGCTTTGAAGGGAGGCAGGAGAGAGAGAGAAAAAGAGAGACTTAAGAGTTTAGAAGGAACTAAACTACTTTAATGAAATATTAATAATAAAAAAATATAAAAAGAAAATAATGAAATATACACAAAACCATATCAAGCTCCCAGGATGACAATCACGTCACCAGCAGGCACTGGGGAAGTCCCAGACTGGACTCAGTGACGGACGGGAACTGGATTCCGGATCTGGCAGACAGAGTCCTCCTCAGACACCAGCCATTGAAGAAAGAGGGCTGAACCTTTGATCCCTCAGCTTCTATACTGAGCATGAGGCAGATGGGATGGAATACCCTGTGGGTCAGGTTTGCGCGTCACCTGTCCTGTCTGCTCCTCCCCGCAGGGGTGACCCCTCTACGCTTTTCCGCTTCCGACCCTCCAACGGGGCAAGTAACAAAGTTGGCTGGCCTTGGTTGTTATAGCAATAAGGATAAGCAAGAGCCTCTCTGCATCCCATTCCTTGGTATCAACTATAAACATGGGTCTTATCACTCTGAGAGCGAACAGTTTCCTGCACAACATGCTGTTAATTTCAGCAGTTAGAAGAGGCCTAGCTAAAAAGTAAAGTTACTGAACAAAATTGGTCCTGTTTTACCTCAAATCAGGACATTAAGAAAAGAAGTAAACAGAAGTACCTTTCTGGGAGAGTGTGTTGCATAATTTCAGTGCTTTGCAATGAGCTTCGCTTGTTAACTTGTTACATTAACTTTGTAGTGACAAACATAATATATTGTCCATGCTTATGGAATCATTACCAGAAATATATACAGGTAAGTTAATTACATAAGCATTACAATGAAAATAAAATCTGATTACACACGTGAGCAAACTTGATTTACAAATTATACTCTTGAAATTCAGTGCAACAAACAATAAAGGTAACATTAACCAATATTTTCTGCTTCTTCTCAATAAGTTGCATCTTCAGTAATGCACCTGTCATTACTTTAATATTAGACAATACAGAATATAGTGCTTATACTAAAAATGATTCTGTACAAATGTAGTGAAGTATGTCGAATTCTATCCCTGATGCAGCAACAAAAGAACACAATACATAATCATACTAATTTATTTTGCAGGTATCTGGTGTAGGATGTGGACTGTCAGATTTTTTTTTTTAAAAAACCCAAACAACCTTAAACGTGATGTTTAAGAAAAATAAAAAATCCTTCATCTACCCTAGACAGGTAACTTAACTAACACATGAAAACACAGTAAGAAAGCGAATAAAATAAGACTAGAGTATTGGTAATTTTTAAAGGATCTGTCACCTCTGTGAATGAGAGAATGAAATTTAAGTTGATGCAAATTCCATTCCATTGCTGTTTACCTTACATTTTTGTTATTTTAGTAGAAATTCAGTATTTTGTTTCTTGTTCCCACTCATAAAAAGATTTTTCAGTCCTCAGATAATCATTTGTACAGCAAACATTATGTATTCCAACTCTTTTACCTCGCTGGATTAGTTATACTATACTAAAACAGCTTTAATTTGAAAAAAGAAAGCAAGTTTCTAAAGATGGAAAAAGCCTGAAAAAGTTGATGAACTGCTTAAGATAAACGACTAGAAACAGAACAACACAGCCTCCACAATGAAGTCCAGTCACAAATGAAAAATATCAATAATAAGTAGAAAGGTCTTTTTCATGGAGGCTCTCTTTCCTTGCATATGTTTAAGAATAAGTGTTTTTTCTGTAGTGATGCTTGCTAAGATTTCTCAAAGACCAACATAATTATTAGAGGTTTTCTCAGCTATGGATCTCAATGCAAGATTGTCATAATTTCCATAAGTTTCTTGTGAATATACTTAAACGTTCCCCATTTGGTGCTCCAGCCATCCCACTGCAAAATTTCACATTACAGTTTTATGCATTAGCCTGTACATTACATATGCATAATTTTCATAGAAAAGTGGAAAATTATGTGAAATTGTGACATCTAGTGAGTCATGGAAGACTAAAATCTAGGATTTTTTTTTAGCAGTATGTGGAAAAACCCCATTTACTTTCCACACTGAAGATGGCAATTTTGAACTGATATAAACTGCTATGCTCAGCACAACTCCTTTTTGTGTGCGCATAAAATACATGTTCCTATGAGAACTCCACTTCTACAAACTAAACTATTACAGGAATCTAAGATTTCAGCTAAATATAAAACAGATTAAGGACAGCAATTTTTCTCAATCACGCACGTGTTTTCAAGGCAAAGCTGACAGATCATATGGCAAACATCTGAAAACTGTAGTACAGTACAGCATGGAGCTACTTAGATAAATCACAACACAGTGGTAAACTAGACACAAACGTTGTGCAAGAGGACAATTACACCTATATTTTAAAATTACACTATTTTTCCTCGGCTTGGAATTTTACTAGTGTCCCATATGTATACTGTAAGGAATAAACATGCAGGCTGGAAAAAATGGACATAAAAGTTGCTCAATCACCACTATTAATTTAGCACTAAGTTTCAGATTAACTGTATAATCTGAATTACCATTCTACATCATAGTTTTGCTTTGTGCTACAGCCAAAAATTTATTTGATTAACTTGGTTTTAAAGTGTGGTGTGACTGGAAATACAGACAAATGTAGAGCAAAAATACACCACAACTTACGGTACAAGCAATGTCAAATGATTATGATAAACTTTGAAATTGCTGTTATTGCTGCATGAACACACTATTAGACAGTTTACAACCACAACATGTAACTTGGGGTTCAGAGAAGTGGTTTAAGAAAAAAAAAAGAAAACAACAAACATTGTGTAGTTTTAGGTCCTTGGAAAGCCAGTATCAAGTGTTTCATAGAGTTGATCTTCTCAGGACAGAAGAATACAGACCTCACAACTAATACACACAGCAAAATCGATACAACTCTGCAATAATATTGCTCACAGGTGCTTTGAAAATGAATGTTCACTAACTTTATAAATAAGGCAAAAAGGTTAAGAAAATGCCTGTCGATAGCAAGGGTAAAGTGACATCCTTTTGAGATGTTTCATAGAGCTTTAATTTCAGGACGGTCACAGCAAAACAGCTGAGGTTCCTTTAGGTTACATAGCTAAGGTAAGTTCTCCTGTTCCATGCCAAGACGTGAAATCTGTTATAAAAGTTAACACAGTACATGATCTATTACATGACAGCAGCAATGCATAACTCCACCTAAAAAACCCCCACGTAGTAGTTTGTCTTTCATGAGAGGAATGGTGAATGGAACACACTACACAAAGGACAGGGATTATGTATTTCTCAAACACAGTGTATGTCATGCTAATAAAAATAAAATGCTAGTAAAAATTCAGTTTTCTTAGAATTGTAATAGGCTGACTTTACCATATCACATGGAGTTTCTATATGGTACAAGGCTATTTGTATTTCTGTACTGACATAACTCTTAGTACTGTGATATCATAAGAGTAGCTGCCTGCAGCCATTAGTCATGAAGTTTAGGATTACTTCTAAGTATTCAGTACAGAGGAAGTTGTAACTCTCCTTTAAAAAAAAAAAAGTCAGGATCAAAAGGGAATTTTTTTTTTCAGCCAATAGGCTTTTGGGTATGAAATACAAATATTTTTGCAGCTATTAAAAGCAATAATAAAAAACAGCAAGAGAAGTATGATTTTCACAACTGAAGTATCATTATGTATAAGTGCTTTGATCTTTTTTGAAGAAGGCTGTTTACAGTAATCAAAAGCCATTTTAAACCAAAAGAGAAAAATAAAGTATGAAATTACAAAATATTGCTTCTTATAACAAATGATAAAGTATAATGAACTTGGTTCAGCATAGCTAAATATTATTTTTAAAAAGCATGAAAATGTCTACTTTAAAAAAGTGTAAGACTATAAATAACCTTCTAAAAAGGTGCTGCAGTATGTCTTGCTAAATGTACCATACTGGAAACAAGCACATTATTGAACAGGTACTGATTTCAACTCTTATTTCTCATTATGCTGTAGTTACTTGTTATTTTTCATACTGACATACACTTCTTCAAACTAAGAAAAAAAATATCTTAGTTGCACATTACTGAATTTCAGCTACTGTAGTACAACTAGGAATTCTGCTCATTCTAGAACACCACACTGTTACATAGCAAGCTTCTCCGCAAGGAGCTATTTGATTGGTTTTTCAAGCAGATGATATATTCAGTACAGTGAAAGGGTGGTTTTATAGCTGGTTTGATGTCTCAGCTGAATCCCAAAGTTATCCAACAGCAAGTATTCTCCCAACTCAAAATGCCCCCCTCACTTAACTGTCCACACATTACTAAGGCAAATATAAAAAGTGCTTAAGAATCGGGCATTCTTGATTATATAAAACGCACATCTGAATAACTTAGCTTTCTGCCCAATACAGAATTTTTGGAACAAATTAAAGAAAGAAGTGAACTGAAAATTAACATTTCAGGCCATTTTTTTGACATACTGAATCATTTGCCAAATAAAGACTATTTCTTTGCCAAAGAAAGCCTCCTGTGGAATTGATGGTCAAAACTGATGACTGAATTTTCAGAAATGAAGAGGAAAAGTAATCTTCAACTGGGGTTTCTTTCCTCACTTCAGTGGCTGTGAATCACCTGTTTTGGGGGGGGGGGGGGGGAGGGAAGGAAAAGAAAAGCTAAATGGCTGTACAAATACTCTCTGATCAACATATTTGGCAATTCCAACATGCAATACTGAGCAGTGTCTTTAAAACCCTTGATTGTCTTTGTTCCCAGGGTAATGACACTAACTCTGGAGCCAGAACACACAGAGTATGACCAAGTCATTTTTTTCCTTTTGGTATTATTGGCAATGAACGCAGATTAGAGCTTGAAGAGGCTTGAAATACTGGAATAGAAGACTACGGAGAGCAAAAGCTCGCTTCTTCGCCCAGCTACATTGTCCGTCACTCCCAGGAACCCAGGCTTCACATTACTTATAGTACTCTAAATGCACAAGAGTGATTTATGTGTACCATTATGTACATACACAGACATAGGCTTGCGATACTTTTGATAACCAATAATCTTCTGTTTTTTCATACAGAAGCTACTGCATCGTTATACTGCTTGTTCAGCTGTACTTTAGATACACAGAATGCCTCAACATTTTTGTACATGGCTTAGTGTCCGTAAGGAAGGAACTACTCTTGAAAAAAGTTAGTCGTAACTTTATGTACAAGTTAACTCATAAATCAGGTAATACAAGAGACATTCCTGCAGGAATTAGTTACTATTAGTGTGTCTTGAAACTTCAACAATTACGGAAATCACTTCAATGTGCATTTTAATACGACTGCTGCACATACATTAAGACACTTTTTTGGCATTTGATAAACATAAATCATTATATCAGATTTAGCCTTCATTCCTAAGGCAAATAATTGCATTACATTTAGTCTATAAGGATGTATATGTATTAAGCATAGTTAGTAACATATGTGCCAATATATTTTTATAACTGTTTTCAACCTAAAATCTCTATGCAACTTTTTTTTTGGATGTGCAGAACTTAGTTAAAAATAAGTAGATCAATCTTTTTAATAAAGCATGGTATTAAACTGATAACCTTATAATGAAGAATACTATTACATGAGCTGGCAATGCATGCTCGCAGCCCAGAAAGCCAACTGCATCCTGGGCTGCATCAAAAGAAACGTGGCCAGCAGGTCGAGGGAGGTGATTCTGCTCCTCTACTCCACTCTCGTGAGACCCCACCTGGAGTACTGCATCCAGCTCTGGGGCCCCCAACATAAGGACATGGACTTGTTGGAGTGAGTCCAGAGGAGGGCCACAAAGATGATCGGAGGTCTGGAGCACCTCTGCTATGAAGACAGGCTGAGAGGGTTGGGGTTGTTCAGCCTGGAGAAGAGAAGGCTCCGGGGAGACCTTCCAGTACTTAAAGGGGGCCTATGGGAAAGATGGGGAGGGACTCTTTATCAGGGAGTGTAGCGATAGGACAAGCAGTAACAGTTTTAAACTGAAAGAGGGTAGATTTAGATATAAGGAAGAAATTCTTTACTGTGAGGGTGGTGAGTCACTGGAACAGGTTGCCCAGAGAAGTTGTGGATGCCCCATCCCTTAAAGTGTTCAAGGCCAGGCTGAATGGGGCTTTGAGCAACCTGGTCTAGCAGGTGTCCCTTGCCCATGGCAGGGGAGTTGGAACTAGATGTTCTTTAAGGTCCCTTCCAACTCTAACCATTCTATGATTCTATGATTCTGCAATTTCTACAACAGACTTTTATTAGATTTTATTCTTGTGTAATAACTACTGGCTAACCAGTCTATATGTTCAAGCAAGTACACTTATCTATGTGAAAAGTATTTAGTCAGCTGAATTTCACGAGGGCTTTGTTTCAATCTCTCTGTTCTCTCAGAGTATTTCACAAACTTCCATAGCAGGGGCCTGTTTTTCCTTTCTGAGCTGTTAGCTATTTTGTACAACCATTTTCAAATCAAACCTGTACTATCTGTTAAATAATCTCATAAAACCAAGATTGTTTGCATAATAAAATATGGTATTGGTAAGAGAAAGTAGGTCCCAGGTGTGTGGAAAACTGCAAGGAGCACACATTCAGAACTCTGACACTGCATCCTGCTTTAGGTCCAAGTGATTTCCCGGGACCTCAGCGTTTGACAGGAGTGCATCCTTAAAAGTGTAGACTTAAAAAGGAGACAACAACTGGTGCACTACAGGTACTGACTGCATGGCAGTGATTTTCAACCTGCACTCTGAACTGCTTCTAAAGGGCTGCAAAAGATAGCAGAGAAAAACACAGGTATTTATATTGTACAGCAATGTACACATAAGACTTCTAAGAGGATACACTTCCAATGGAAAATGTTTAGGGGGTCCACCAACTAGATTAAAATAATTCAAAGTCTCTCTTGGATAAATTCCTTTTATTTTTTAATGACCCATAGTGTTAAAGAGTATTCTTGCTAAATAATGCAAACAAGATCCCAAAGAATAAGTTAGGTTTACTAAAACCATAGAGTCGAATCACAAAGTTTAAATTTGCTCAGTTATCTAGGAAATGAAAAGAGAATAATTGCACTGAGAAAGCCAAGTAAATCCCAAGGCATGTCTTTTTTTATAGTTATCACTATAGTATCACTATGGTAGTGGGAGTTTTCAGTATGCAAATAACAGAAAAAGTTAGATCCAAGCAAAATTATTCTCACTTTGAGTTTCAGCAAGAGTTAAGTACACCTCCACTCCTGAATTTCCAACTCCAAAACTAACGGTACATTTGGTATAGAAGGAACATGCCATAATTAAACAGTATTAAATCATTAGTGTGGCCAATGGCTAATTGATGAAGAAATAAAGGCAACATTTATTTTCCTTTTTTAAAAATTGAAAAAATAATTATTTGAAAATAGCATACCAATGGAACAGTTTGAGACACAGTATTTCATAATCACAACAACATTCAGCAGATGATGTGCTAAGTCACCATCACTTTTTAAACAGCTGTAGCACTTTATCAATAGTCACTCTCCAGCTATGGTAATAACTAACCAGGATAGAACTGCCTGATTGTAAACATCCAGAAAGGTTATCTTTTTTCTACTAGATGTGTTGCAAGGATTATAAATATTTATCTCCCATACTCTTGAAATAGCCTTTGATTTCTAAACAAATTTTTAAATTCTTTAGAGATTGTCATACCTCTCTTTTCTCCAAATTTTAAATACTTGCAAATAAGTTTAACAGGACCTTTTATTGAGACTTAAGTTCATCCATATGCCAGTAGCGGAAAAGAACCACCACAGAAGAATAGTGCTGTATGGTGGTGTTGTAATCAAGAATCTCTTTGTGCTACTGATGCAGCCTTAATTTTGAAAACTAATCTCTTGCCAATTTCTGGTTTGTTCTGAAATCATTAACTTCATCTGCTGAAGTCTAATATCTGTACTTTCAGGCACTGTAGCTTAGTATAATGCAAGTTCATGGGATTTGTATGAGTAGCAGAAGTATAAATTATATTTGTATATTTACTGTTTATAGTCTAGAAATTCAATTAAGTCAGAGCGTTTACAGATTGAAACCAAGCTATGAAAGAGTCAGTCACACAGGGTAACCAATGAGATTTCAATGTGTTCAGCAGTCAAATCTAATCATCCCTCACTTGGAGCTATTCAGCCTAAAGTGATAAACATGCTAAATTTTTACAAGTCCAGAAGTAATTAGAAAATAAGTACAGGGTGTGTCCAAGAGAGATTGTGCTGCTTTGTTACTTAAAAGCTTTTTAAAGCATTTTGGTAAGCTGCAAACAGTCCCTTCAAATTTACTAAATAAAATAGAGCTTTTTATAGGAGCAGTCCTGTCACTATTCAGCAAAAGTATGCAAACAATAAGAGGCTAAGATCTTGCCTAAAAAAAGTTTTCCTTACTATAAACTTTAAATTCCTTTGAAAAGTTAGTGATACTAAATTCATATGTGCATGTTTTACCATGTTGGACGTCAGACAGTTTAGTCACATTCATACTAAGTCTCCTAGAATGCATAACCTGAGGCTTAGCAGCTATTGCTATACAAAAACTGTTGAAGAAATTTTTTTTTTAAATGTAGGTTAATTACAGGTTAATTTTCCCAGTCTGTGCAAGGCAAACTCTCCTCTTCATCCTCTGATTCAGGTGATGCTTCCTTAATTCGTCGCAATGCTTCATGGATGCTCCTTGTCAGAGGGTCAGTATCAGGCAGAATTGTAAAGGATTCTCTCAAAACATCTTTCTGCACTTTCTTCAGTTTCACCCCTTTCCTGATCTGTGCCAAGATGTTATTGCTATCATCTTCATTGGGAAAAGGAGGAAGACTTCTCTGCTCAACTTTTCTTAAGTGAAAGCTGCCACGCTTCAAGGAAGCCAGCACTTCATCCATTGGGGAACTCACTGCAGAAAAATCAAAAGACCTTCAGTATTATTTTTACTAAATTTATTCAGTCTTCTTTTGTATTTCCTACAGACCAAAAAGTAGCCACATGCTAATGTGATAGTCCCATACCATAAGTATAAAGGAGACTGTAGTATTTTCAATTTTATCATTCTGTAGCTCTATTATCTGTTTTAGCCTCCAAATTTATCTTCCCTATTACCAGGTCAGAACTGGATCATATAGACAATTATAATTTCTGAAACCAAGTAACCTCATATCAGGCAGGTAGCAGAATTTTTGAACAAGATGGCTTTCCTGTTTGCACTCAAGAAAATCAAGAAAGCTGCAATGAATCCAACATAATGAAAGTGTATATTACATTATATTTCTTGACTTTGAAACTCAGGTAATGAGTATGCATCTTAAGTATTGGACTGTGCAGCCACAGAAATGCAAGCACAGAGGAGAGCCTACATTCTCAGCACTTGGATTTTGTGGCTGATTTTACCTACTGTATGACTATTACTACGTGCCAGTGAGGGAAGCAGCAGTACAGTCAACTGCAACAGCATGCATTTTCCTGCTCCTCTGGATTCGCGTATGTATCAGCACCTAGTCACAGCATGCCTATATAAATTCCCTTCCTTTATAATTAATGAAAACAGAGAAGTAAGAATTAATACTTTATCACAAATCCTTCCTTTATCACCAATTTGAAACTAGTTCTCTGCAGAAATAAAAATCAGGCTTTGGCTCTTTGAAGAGCTACAAGTAGGTAAGATCTCTGTCAGAGAATGCAATGTAATAAAGCACAACAGTCCAAAATAGCTCCTACACACTAGCACATACAACATGCAGCACATATCAATCAATAGATGAATATCCATCTCCCTTTTTTTGGTATATTTTGTATATTTTTAAAACCTGTTTTGCATTACTGAGTGGACTTTGTCCATCAAACTAATGGCCCATACAGTTGGAATAGACACAAGGAAAAGAGAGAAATAAAAGAAAACAGGACTGCACATTTGAAGGAGAAAGGAAGGATTGTAAACTACTCATCCGTCAGAGACAAATTTCTGAAGCCACTGAGAGACTTGGAACATCTCAGGGAATACAGAGCAGCAGGTAGAGTGCTGCTGCAGATAGTAATGATACTCCTAAGAGGGAGGATATAATTTGATTTTATATTTGTCATTTTATGATGTATAATCAAATTGCACACACAATACATGTTTTATATAAAATTGAAAAAAAATGGGTATCAGAAAAATAAACAATAGGACTACAGAAAAATAAAAATGGAGCACAGCAGCATCAAAATTGATAATGAACTTAAGACACTGTACCTGCAACTTGCAAGACTCGTAAGAGCTTAAAAATTCTATAACTATTCAGTGGCTTCAAAGTTTTTCAGTCATTTAAGAACAATTCTAGAAGAAACACTCCTTGTTTCTGCCTGTGTTGTGGTTTGGGCCAGATTGGCCCAATCAGGTGGAACAACAGATAGACAAAAACAGTTCTAATTTTGATTTATCTGGATGAAGGAAAATGCCAATTGAGGGTTGTTTTCTGTAGTTGTAACTGACAGCCAGATAGAACTTTTAATAAAAGGGTATTACAACCATATTACAGTAGTGTGAACCAAGGCCCACCTGAGGTGCTTTTTCTCAGTGACTGTTTTACTAACAGTTCAGATGAGCACTTTTGAAAATCCCATCTCTGATTTTCAAATAAAAGCTTTGCTCTAATACAGCATGTTTCATTGAAACATCAAGATTATTTTGTTCAAACGTGGCTGCCATTCTCCCCATTTTATTTATGGGATAAAGGATAAGCAGTTAAAAACAAGTAGCACAGAATCACAGTGAAGTTGTAACATCTCCCAGCTCAGCCCTGTGCTCTATTCACTCACCTCAGTTTCCAAAGAAGTTTTTGATCTTTTAACTATTTATTAACATGCTTTGATGAATGATTATAGATTTAATTCTCAATTGTAGTTAAATGTATATATTCTTACTCGGCTCTCAAGGGGACTTGAGAGTTTGTGGATTTTTGTATGAAAATTTGAAGAAACCTTGAAGAAAGCAGTGTCAAGGTTTCCCATGTCCCAAGACAAGTATTCATTTTACTAGGTCATAAATGATGTAAAATTCTGTTATTAAAAAAAAACATTGCACCCTCAGGTGAAGCATATAATATTTACAGTGCTAGCTGTAAACAAGATAGGAAAAAAGAATCTTTTGGGCAACGTTTAGCTCCATTTTCCAGTTAGTCTAACGTGGTATATCATAGGATCAGTTTCACAAGTGTTTTCTGTCTAATTGAACAAGTATACCACATGCTGTCATACAGGTCCTAACATTTGCTTAAGTTGCCAACATTTGTCAACTGAAAAGTATTTAAAAACTTTCCCATTAATAATTATACATAAATCACAGCATACACTTCTCTATATAGCAATTCAAAAGAGGAATTGATGCGCGTTACAATTAAAAATACAGAAATGAAAACATTACCTCTCCTCCTGTGTAAACTCTCTAGATCACTGGTCTTCTTAAGCTTCTTCTTGGCATTGACTAGCTGACTGCTGTCAAACAGATGTGCTTTTGGGACACTAGAAGAGTGCTGGACTCCCTTCTCCTCACTCTGATGTTTAACAAAGCTGTTGCTTTTCTCTAAGGATTTGGTATCATCTTCCTTGGAAGGCAAAATTGGAAGCGGAGGTGGAGGTGGTGGAGGCAAAGGGGGTGGAAGTGGTACTACAGTAACAGTCTCTGGTTGAAGCTCATTACTGGTGAGCAGAGAAGTACTAACATGAGGCAGTTCAGAGGTAACGCCATTGAGAGGTAACGAGATATCTTGAAGTTGTTCTAAGCTTGTGGATTCCTGCACTTGCAAAGGCTGAACTGCATTTTCCAATTCCAACTCCTCACTTTTCTCTTGGATTTGTATGGTTGCTGGCAAAGATTGAAGCTGATCTACACAGGACACTGAGCTGGCTGCACATTTTCTTCTTGCATGAGTCAGTTGTAGTCTGGTTGATTTAAGTATTACTTGCCCAGGGTACCGCTAAAGTGAAGAAGTTATTTACAATTAGATAAGTACATGCAACACACTATTTTAGATACTAAGTACTCATCATTAGGGTTTGCCTTTCTGACAAGTAGAATTCATCTACTATTTTCATTCATTTTGCTCTAGGCATAAAAACAAAGCAAATATATCCTCACCTTTATGCAAAAATGATCCATTTTCTTAATTTTTATTCTTGGTTAAGCCATAATTTACATGTGATTGGCCTAGTCAGGGATACACATGGGTTAAAGTTAGGATTTCACTAAGAACCAGATTGTACATTCAAAACTTTTTTCTGAAAACTAAAATTCAAAATTCCCTCTTGCTTCCCTTTTCTAAAACTGGTCAGTGGTGCCCTCTGCAGTAAAGTCCTCTCTGACCTAATATGCTGGCCTTAGATGTGAATCATACTGCTTAAAAAGGTATCTCCTGAAAATAACAAACATTTTGAGAATTTCCAAAGTGTTTTTAATTTAGTTCTTAAATTTGCTGCTTCAACATCTGTCTTTTCAAATTAGCTTCATCCATAGCCATTTTTATGCAAAAGTAAAAACTGCTTCTGAAATGCAGGTCTAAAACATTTTAGATAAATGTGGCAGGCAATAGAGATCATATCAATATAAACATGCTCATACATAAAGTCAGTTCATTAACAGGTGCTGGTTAAAATAAGTAAATTTTCTTTAATTTACAGAAGCTACGCAATTCAAAAGCCTTGCAAACAATAAGGATATGAAGAGCTAAGCAAGACAGCTTTCCAGTAAAGAAACTTCTCATATCTATTTTTTTTTATGTATTCAGCAAAACAAAACAAAACAAAACAAAACAAAGCAAGTCTTCACCAATTAATACAGTCTCTGTTTTCTTGCACTTTCATCCCTCTCCTTATTCTCTCCCCTTCATTCCATCTTCTATCCATTTTCTGATACTTACGTAGTAATAGGAAGGGGCAGGTATTGGCAGGTGTTATTGCAATCAGTAGTAGTGGGGGTATGTCAGATGATGCTGGTCTTTGTGGGAAATACCATTTAGATTACACTTCAGAATGTTTGCTATGCATCTTGTCACAATGTGTAGATGTGACAGTGAACAGAAGCTTATTACAACACTGGGAATGCAACAGCCAGAGAAATTTGCTACCACCAATGCCATATTTTGTTGTAAATTTTCCAAAGAACAGTTAACCATACAATGACAGAGAATAGCTAATAGCATAGTATAGTCCTGGAATGAGTGAAAATTTCTTTTGCAAAAGAAATTAGTGGAAAAGAGCAACTCTTCTTTTGTTACCCGTTTAAATGTGCGAAGTCTGTCCAGTGTTTTCTGTCGTTCCTGACAAACCCAGGAGCTCTTTCTTTCCTCTTCATCTTGTAGTTGATCTCGCTTCTAAGAAAATATATGGAAACCATGTAAATATTACATCCAATGCTATGGTTAGCATCATAAAAAACTCAACTGAATTAAAATAACTCTTCTACTAATTGTTAGGAATTACCTAACAATCTACTTCTCAAATAAACACATTTCTGACCTTTAAAACTTTGCCTTTGTCTTCAAAAAAATATTGTCTTAAAAATATTATGCATTTCATGTTTTATAACCTTGAAGAAATGCAAAGCTCAATAAAGAAAGATTTCAATCTGGAACTGGAGCACTTGAAGACTGGAACTTTTTACCTTGAAAGCTGATAAATAACTAGAGACGTAACAGAATATTATACTGAAAAAAATCCCATAAATTTAAAAATGTATAAGTTAGCCAGACAGCAAACCAGTATCCATTTTCTCTCGTTCCAAAACCAAAATGACAGTTCAAATTGCAAGGTTGCACATTTAAAACAAGTCATATTAAAATTTTTACAGTGCAAGAAATCACAGAACTCAGTGCCACAAAGTTTTGAAGCCAATATTGAGCAAATTAAGTAAACATTTTCATTATGATTTACACTAGTAAACTAAAGTTTTGTATTTAATTAACTTAAGGGATCATTATTTAATGTAGCTTGATTTTCTGTAATCTTTAAATAAAGGTTGGAAGCTCTTCCTTGCAGCTAAGACAGTTATATTGTTTCTTGTTTGGGGATCTTACCTCAGTGAAAACACACATTTGGATCCACCTCCTTTAAATAGTCATCCATTTTCACAAAACTTCAGCAAAGTTACTACATCTTTGAAACAAAACACTATGCTTCAGTCAAATTTATTGAAAGTGGACACTAGTTATCAGATGGCAAAAGTAACTGTATGTATAACTTCAGAAGTTATCAGGAAAAGTGATAGAATAGGTGACTATAAAGAAAACCTCCTGAGCAGAAACAGCAGCTTCAATTCTTAAAAGACTCACAACATTAAGTATTACTTTTAAAAGATCATCATCATTAAACAAAATGATGTCCTTTATAAAGGGCCAACTCCTGTGATTTCAAGGGAGATAAGTATAGATGCATTAAGGAGAAGAAGAGGACATGTCTGAAAAATGGTAAAAACAGGAAACAGGAAAAGAAGAGGACTAGAAGCATGTGGTAAAAAGAAAATAACTGAGCAATGGAGCAAAGAAGTTAAAACAGAAGCATAAAGAAAAGATTATAGCAAAAAGAAAGGATAGTTCTCCTACCACCACACCTGCATGTTTCATATGCCATCAAGTCAAACTTTTCCTGAAGCAGTCTCAAACTCAAGG
>VFFE01008072.1:229560-244099 GCA_008921705.1 Burhinus oedicnemus
GTGCAAGTGGGCAACTCCATGAAGTAAATAATGAAAAAGCCCTGTAGTGTTTCAGAGACAAAAAAGTCCTTCAGCTTTGTCGTCTTATTTTTAAGAGAGTGATAAATGTACTGCAATCCACATAGCAAATTCCTTTGCCTT
Organism: Burhinus oedicnemus; assembly: GCA_008921705.1. Lineage (NCBI taxonomy): Eukaryota > Metazoa > Chordata > Aves > Charadriiformes > Burhinidae > Burhinus > Burhinus oedicnemus. The sequence continues at coordinate 229,702 of VFFE01008072.1, forward strand.
ATTGTAAGAACTGGAAAAAGAAAAAAAAAAATCTATTTTTCTAACTTCCTGAAAGAGTATGCCAATACATGCAGTCTTTCACAAGTAGCCTTTTCATAAAATAAATTATGCAGCTGACCTCCTGGACAAATGTATCAATGTTAAAAATGTATAAGGATGAAATAGAATCACTTTTGCTAATCTAATTGAAGCCTGAAATAAAAAGACTTGGATTTCAATGCATCTTTGTCAGTGATCTTTATTAAATATTGATACTATATCAGCTCCTAAGACCTAGCCCAGTATTTGAATATTCTTTAAGATAAAGTCTAACTATCACGAGATAATGTCTAACACAACAGTCAGACTAGCTAGCCTATTCTCTGTGATGAGACTGTGCAGAGAATCATGGAGCCTACAGCTGGAACCACATACTTTATACAACATAATTCAAGTGATTTCTATTGTAGAGAAAAGAAAAATAACGAACAAGCTTATTAAGATCCAAGAATAAATGTGTATGGTTTCTTTACTCATTCCAGCATTTCTGACACTGTACTCAGAGATGTCCGGAATCATCTATGGGCACATGATAACAAACTGCATGCAGCCTAACCCTAGCAGTAATCACTTAGACTGTGAACCTAGTATTAATGAACTGTTTTATTTGCTTGGGTTTAATGTCATCCTAACACAGCTATATACTCCCCCTTAACAGCATAATATGATACAGAAATACATGGTCCAAAGGTCAAGGATACACACCATCTTTTTAAAACAGCTAATACTCCGAATGCTCTACTAATTAATGTATAATGAGGAATGCAAGCTATTAACTGAAGGCTAAACTCAACAGTAGAAAACTCAAACTTACTAGCTGAACAGTATGGCACATTTTGTATTCCTCCTCACTCTGGTGATGTTGCTGGATCTTTTCATTATGCTTTGCAATACAGATCTCCTGCAGAGACATAAAATGTTATCTATAAAATATAAATAAAATATAAAGTTCAAATATCAATTTACAGTGTATGTCACATTTAGCAAACAGCACTAAGAATTAGAAAAATAAAAATTACAAAGCCCATCTCAGACAAGCTAATTTAACCAACCTAATTTAACTTACAATAAAACCATAAAATGGAAACAAACCCAAGACAAACAAACCCAAACCTATTACTTTTAACTGTCAAAAGAATATATAGAAGTAACAGCTGGTTGAAAAGTTTATTCTACAATACCAGTACAAAAGTGGCAAGAAATACCTATTTGTCAAATACTTCATAAAACCATTGTGCAACTCCATGTATTTGTATATATGGATAATAACTAAATCTCAAATATACTATGTATTTCTGTTTAGGCAACTAGGCAGCTTCCCATTTACAAGTGTCAGTTCATCTTTTGCATGTACAATTTGCAAGCACAAACAATAAAGTTCTTACAATTTTATGCATACACAAGCAGGTTCACTTATTATACTGAGTTCACATCTGTAATGTCTGGTTAAAAAACAAGCATTTATTACATTGCCTGTGAATAAGAACAGGTTAAAAAGAAAACAGGACATGTTACAATAGATGACAGGAAGAAGCATGACACTCAAAGTTAAGGTAGATTATACAAAAAGAACTGAATTAAGTATCAGTTGCAAAAAAAGGCATGTGCAGGAATTTATAGTAGCGAAGAGACAGACAAGTTCACAGGACAATACTGAGGGCCAGGAAATCACAGTATGGGCAATTAAATTAGGCCTGGTACAAGCACCAGACAGAACTAGAACAATGTCAGATGTGCAGTTAGAAACAGGACTCATGGCTGTGTAAGAGGGGGCAGTGTTAGGAAACAGTTTGGAGCATGACTGTAGCTAGAAGAACACCAAAGTGATGGGCTTTCCAGGCATCAGTCAGCTTGACTTACTGATGAGCCAGACAGGAGCTTTGCTGTCACAAGCATTGCTTGGGGCAGCTGATGGAGTATCAGTCATCAAGCAAGATACTACAGTAGTGGCAGAAAGACACAAAAAATAAGGAGGAGAGGGATAAAAAAGCCCACAATTTTGGACACTGGGAACTGCAGAAAAAGCTACGTTCTCCTAAAAGCTATGTATATACTGTCATCACGGTTCCTGTATAGGAAATAAATACCATGCTGTCTTGAATGTTTCTAAACAGTAAGACCATCAATTTTGCTACTGTATACAGGTAACGCTCCAACAAGAGCACAGGTTTCTGTAGAAATACTGTCCCAGCTTCATCAGAGGAGGGTATGTGTGTATATATCTATATATATCTAAACTCTGTTCTCTGTTGGGTTTTATATTTGTTTGTTTATGGGGGTTTTCCCTGATGAAAAGAGTTGAATACAGCTGGAAAAGTTAATCCATTTAATTTGTAATTGCAAAAGTACAAACTACTTAATTTCTACATTTCAAAGAAACTGCAATAACTTTGGAATGTTATCAGAGAATCTGAAAGACTTTTTGTAATACTACTACTGATTTACCTTTATAGTTTATTCTCTATTTAAGTGTTAAGTTTGATTAAAAGAATATTTAAAGTAACAAGAAAGACCATATGTTAGGTTTGGGTTGTTTTTTGTGTTTTTTTTTGTTTGTTTTGTTTTTTCTTTTGTTTGGGTTTATTCTTTTGGTTTTTTTCCAGGTTGGCAAGACTAAAAAAATCAAAACAATATGTAAGATACTTTAATATGCAAATTACAAGATATACTCTCATAAATACTTGGGGGGCACACTTTTTTGAAACATTTTCTCTTTAGCATCAATATTTAAATCTTTCTGATTAAGATCAATAATGAAAGATATTTTAAGCATGTAACGAAAGAGGTTAAACCAGACCAAAACATATTTGATGCTGACTTTCATAGAATCATTTAGGTTGGAAAAGACCCTTAAGATCATTGAGTCCAACCATAAACCTAACACTGCCAAGTCCACCACTAAACCATGTCCCTAAGTGCTACATCTACACATCTACACCTCCAGGGATGGTGACTCAACCACTTCCCTGGGAAGCCTGTTCCAGTGCTTGATAACCCTTTTGCTGCTGCTACTCAAATCCCACAAGCCACTGTGCAGCCTGTACCGGCACAAGCCACTCCACCACCCATACTGGCACAAGTCCCTCTGCCACCTCCACCAGCACAAGCCCCTCTGCAACCCATACTGGCACGAGCTACTCCAGCTTCGACAATGAACACCACGACTACTTCAGCTCCGACAACGACCACTGCCACTATTCCAGCCTCAAAAACGAGCACCGTCATTACTCTAGCTGCTCCAACAGTGACCACTGCCACTATTCTGTCCCTCAAAAGGGAGGCACAAGCCGCTCCACCGCCCACACCAGCACAAGCTATTCCAGCCTCAACAACGAGCACCATCACTACTGCAGCTGCTTCAACAAACAGTACCGCTGCTACTCAAACTCCATCAGAACCGGTACAAGTTGCCCCTGTGACCAGGAAGCAGAAAAAGAGATCAGTTCGTTCCCCTCCCCCTTATGACAAAGACCAGCTCAAGCCAAATAGCATGTGAAAGAGTTCTTCTGACAAAGATCCAGGAGTGGGTCTTTCTAAAACAGACAAAGGAAAGGGTCCTTCAAAAGCAGATCAGGGAGAGAGTCCTTCTCAGGCAGCATAAACGCAGGAGGAGGAAAAAGACGCAGAGGTAATCGTTAAATCCTTCTCTATGAAGGACTTGTGAAATATGAGAAAGGACTTTACCTGTCGTGAAGGTGAGACACTTATCTCCTGGTTGCTCCGATGCTGGGACAATGGGGCTGATACCATAGACTTGGATGGTAAAGAAGCTAGGCAGTTGGGAAACCTGGCCAGAGATGGAGGTATCGATAAAGCGATTGGGAGAAAGACAAACATTCTCAGTCTCTGGAGGCGACTTGTATCAGCCATAAAGGGCAGGTATCGCTTTAAGGATGATATCGAATGCCGTCCAAGCAAATGGACCACCATGGAAAAAGGTATTAAGTACCTGAGGGAACTGGCTGTGCGAGAGGTGGTTTATGGTGACTGGCGAATGAATGTAGACCCTGATGAAATGCCATGCAAACGATCTATGTTGAGAAAGTTTGTATAGAGTGCGCCACCAATGTATTCCCACACATTATCAACAATGGTCTGGGGAGGATCTGATGCCGACACACCAACAGTAAATGAAGTGGCTAACAGAGTACGACAGTATGAAGACAGTCTCTCTCGTCCCCTCACTGTGGCAGCCATGGAAAAACTGGCTGAGGAAACTGAGAAAATGACCAAGAAAATGGCTGAACAAACCGAGAAAATGATTGAGAAAATGGCTATGAAAAATGAGAAACTGTTTGATACACTTTGATAAACTGTCTGGGATGGAGGAAAAATCCCACTCTTCCCCTGCATGGACCCACGTTGCAGCCATTAGGAGAAGACACCCTCCTACGAGACCGACTCAAGAGAAACAGAACCCGCTCCGAGATATCCTGTGGGTTTCCCTCTGTGACTATGGAGAGGACATGAGGAAATGGGATGGACAACCTACCTCAGCCCTACAGGCACAAGTACATGAGTTGCAAGGTAAAGCAGATGATAAAAGAATGAATTCTTCCAGGAGGATGGCTGCTCCAACCTACAGTGAACAATCCTCCGGTCCAGGTAGGAACTCATTTGCTAATCGTAGGTACTATGCGCAACATCAGAGGGGCCCTGCCTCCAGCCAGGAGGAGGAGAGGGACAACCGAGTATATTGGACTGTGTGGATTCGATGGCCTGGCACCTCAGAGACACAAAAGTATAAAGCCCTGGTGGACACTGGTGCACAGTGTACCCTATTGCCATCGAATCATAAAGGGGCAGAATCTGTCACTATTGCTGGAGTGAGAGGAGGTTCTCAAGAACTGACTGTATTGGAGGCTGAAGTGATCCTAACTGGGAAAAAATGGGAGAAACACCCCATTGTGACTGGCCCAGATGCCCCATGCATCCTTGGCATAGATTTCCTCAAGAGAGGGTATTTTTAAGACCCAAAAGGGTATTGATGGGCTTTTGGTATAGCAGCTGTAGAGACTGAGGACATTACACAGCTGTCTGCCTGACCCGACCTTTCAGGTGACCCTTCTGTTGTGGGACTGCTGAGGTGCCAATTGCTACTGCCACAGTGCATTGATGACAATATTGCACTAACCAAGACTCCCTGATTCCCATCCATAACCTGATTCGTCGGCTGGAGAGCCAAGGAGTGATCAGCAAGACTCGCTCACCCTTTAACAGCCCTACATGGCCAGGGCAAAAGTCTGATGGAGACTGGAGATTAACAGTAGACTATTGTGGCCTGAATGAAGTCACACCACCACTGAGCGCTGCTGTGCCAGACATGCTAGAACTCCAGTATGAACTGGAGTCCAAGGCAGCCAAGTGGAATGCTACAACTGACATTGCTAATGCATTTTTCTCTATTCCTTTAGCAGCAGAGTGCAGGCCACAGTTTGCATTCACCTGGAGGGGTGTCCAGTACACCTGGAATCGACTGCCCCAGGGGTGGAAACACAGCCCTGCTGTTTGCCATGGACTGATCCAGACTGCACTGGAGAAAGGTGGAGCTCCAGAACACCTGCAATACATTGATGACATCATTGTGTGGGGTAACACAGCAGAAGAAGTTTTCAAGAAAGGCAAGAAAATAATCAAGATTCTTCTGAAAGCAGGTTTTGCTGTAAAAAGAGGTAAGGTCAAGGGACCTGCTCGAAACATCCAGTTTTTGGGAACTAAGTGGCAAGATGGGCATCGCCAGATCCCAATGGACATGATTAACAAAATAACAGCTATGTCCCCACCTACTAACAAAAAGGAAACACAAGCCTTCTTAGGTGTTGTGGGTTTCTGGAGAATGCATATTCCAGGTTATAGTCAGATTGTGAGAGCTCTCTATGAAGTGACTTGAAAGAAAAATGTGTTTATGTGGGGCCCTGAGCAACGACAAGCCTTTGAGCAAATTAAACAAGAGATTGTGCATGCAATAGCCCTTGGACCAGTCCGAACAGGACAGGACATTAAAAATGTGCTCTACACAGCAGGCAGGGGACAATGGGCCTACCTGGAGCCTCTGGCAGAAAGCACCAGGGGAGACTCGAGGTCGACCCCTAGGATTCTGGAGTCGAGGATACAAAGGCTCCAAGGCCAACTATACTCCAGCTGAGAAAGAAATCTTGGCAGCACATGAAGGAGTTAGAGCTGCTTCAGAGGTAATTGGTACTCAAGCACAGCTCCCCCTGGCGCCCCGATTACCAGTCCTGGATGTTCAAGGGTAAAGTTCCTTCTATTCATCATGCCACCGATGCTACCTGGAGCAAGTGGGTTGCCTTAATTACACAGTGAGCTCGAATAGGAAACCCAAATCGTCCAGGAATCGTAGAAGTGATCACAAACTGGCCCAAAGGCAAAGATTTTGGAATGCCACCGGAGGAGGTGGTAACATGTGCTGAGGAAGCCCCACCATATAAGGAACTCTCAGATAGTGAGAAACAGTATGCTCTGTTTACTGATGGATCTTGTCGTATTGGAGGAAAGCATCAAAGATGGAAAGCTGTCATGTGGAGTCCTACACAACCAGTCGCAGAAGCTGCTGGAGGACAAGGTGAATCGAGTCAATTTGCAGAGGTAAAAGCCCTCCAGCTGGCTTTAGGTGTTGCTGAAGAAGAAAAGTGGCCAGTACTCTATACTGTCTCATGGATGGTGGCAAATGCTCTGTGGGGATGGTTAAAGCAATGGAAGCAGAGCAACTGGCAGCACAAAGGTAAACCCATCTGGGCTGCTGAATTGTGGCAAGCTATTGCTGCCCGGCTAGGGAAACTAGTCGTAAAGGTACGTCATGTAGATGCCCACGTACCCATGAGGCCACTGAGGAACATTGAAACAATCAGCAAGTGGATCAGGCTGCTAAAATTTTCCAGACAGACTTGGACTGGGAACATAAAGGTGAACTGTTCTTAGCCCGGTGGGCCCACGACACTTCAGGTCATCAAGGAAGGGATGCAACATATAAATTGGGCTCGTGACCGAGGGGTGGATTTAACCATGGATGCTATTGCGCAGGTTATCCACGACTGTGAAACATGCGCCGAAATCAAGCAAGCTAAACGGTTAAAACCTTTGTGGTATGGGGGACGATGGCTGAAATACAAGTATGGGGAGGCTTGGCAAATTGACTACATCACACTCCCTAAAACCCGCCAGGGTAAGCGCTATTTGCTTACAATGGTGGAAGCAAACACCGGATGGTTGGAAACCTATGCCGTACCTCATGCCACAGCCCGGAATACCATCCTGGGCCTTGAAAAACAAGTCTTGTGGCGACATGGTTCTCCAGAAAGAATTGAGTCGGACAATGGGTCTCATTTTAAAAACAATCTTATGAGTAATTGGGCCAAAGAACGTGGCACTGAGTGGGTATGTCATAACCCCTGTCATGCACCAGCTTCTGGGAAAATGGAGCGATACAATGGACTGTTAAAAACCACCCTGAAAGCAATGGGGGGGTGGAACCTTTAAAAATTGGGACAAGCATTTAGCCCAAGCTACCTGGTTAGTTAACACCAGGGGGTCCAATCAATCGAGCTGGTCCTGCTCAGTCAGACCTTTTTCATACTGTAGAAGGGGATACAGTCCCTGTGGTGCATGAAAGGAATTTGTTGGGGAAAACTGTTTGGGTTTCTCCTGCTTCAGGCAAAGGCAAACCCATTCGTGGGACTGTTTTTGCTCAAGGACCTGGATGTACTTGGTGGGTGATGCTGAAGAATGGAGAAGTTCAATGTGTACCTCAAGGGAATTTAACCCTGGGTGAGAAGACTCAATTTTGAGCTGTATGATGTGAATTGCTGCATAATTCTAACAGTGTTCAATAAGTGTTTTTCAGGATGACATGGTGGTGATGAAACCTGAGCTAGCTTCATCAAGTGGCATCCCACAAACTCTTCGAGATGGACATGCTACCCATGGGCACGAACCGCAATGAATTTCATACCATCTTTCCTGCCCTGAGAGTCTGCTATGATAGATGGAATTCTGCAATTATGAACTAAATGGACTTAACAAACTTTTGTATATAAAGATAAGTCATAAATTAGTGATATGTATAGATAACTGTATATATATGTATATATTTGAAGATTAAAAAAAAAGCAATAGTGATCTGAGCATGACACAAATGGTGTGGAATAAGGGGTGGAATGTCCTGGTTTGAGGTAAAACAGAACCAATTTTTTTTTCAGTAATTTTACTTTGATCCCGATCCATGTGTTCCTGAATCCAGATCCAGAATCCAGTTCCCATCCGTCGCTGAGTCCAGTCTGGGACTTTCCCAGTGCCTGCCAATGATGTGATCGTCATCCTGGGAGCTCAATACTGTTTTTGTATATATTTCATTATTTTCTTTTTTTTAATATTATTATATTTTTTTTATTATTATATTATTAGTATTTCATTAAAGTAATTTAGTTTTCTTTTAAACTCATAAATCTCTTTCTCTTCCTCGTCTCTCTGAAGGGAGAAGTAGGGGAGAGCATCTGTCATTTGTTTTAGCCTAAACCACGACAATTATATTTAACTAGTTCCAGTGAGCCTTGCTTTCCGATTGAAAAGCATCTCAAGTGAAATGTTAGCTTCTGATTCAGTAAGCTCAGTATGTGCAGAGAGAATATATTATTTTAAGCGTTCTGTGTAGTTATGCCCAATAATAACAATAACAACAATAACAATAACAATAACAATAACAATAACAATAACAATAACAATAATAATAATAATAATGAGGCATACCAAGTAACCCTATGTCTGCTGTCAGTGCAACTAATTACCTGTTTTGGCATGGGCTATGCTTTAAACTGTGGGCTGGAAAAGTAGTAAAGGTTTCCAATTAAATTGACACAATATATGAGGAAACTTCCTTGGTCAAAGCACATGTTATGAACATACCCCAAACAGTTTCACCGACCAGTTGATTTTCTCAGTCTGCTCATGATAAAGAATACTTTTCTTGGATGTAAAATAATACGATTTCTTCATAACTTAATTTTTTCAAAGATATTTTTCTAGATGCCTTCTACTTTTTTTTTTTTACCTTGACTCTTTGCTATAAATTTAGCACACTAATAAAACAGCTGTTTGTTTCATATGATAACCTAATTAATAGTACTGTGCAGCCAGCAGGGGGTAGACTAGGATAACAAGAGAGATAATGTGCATGAAAAATCCATAACTAGCTTTCAAGAAATAAGAAAAATGAGACTGCTATTAATATCTTATTTTTGAATAACTAACTCAGTCATCAACACAAAGGAACATCAGGAAATTATTGCAAGTTTGCTGATGACACAAAACTAGGAGGAGTGGCTGACACACCAGAAGACTGTGCCGCCATACAGCAAGACCTGGACAGGCTAGAGAGTTGGGCAGAGAGAAACCTCATGAAGTTCAACAAGGGCAAGTGTAAGGTACTGCACCTGGGGAGGAATAACCTCATGCACCAGTACAGGTTAGGGGCTGACCTGCTGGAAAGCAGCTGTGTGGAGAAGGACCTGGGAGTCCTGGTGGACAACAGGATGACCATGAGGCAGCAATGTGCCCTTGTGGCCCAGAAGGCCAATGGCATCCTGGGGTGCATGAAAAAGAATGTGGCCAGCAGGTGGAGGGAGGTTATCCTCCCCCTCTACTCTGCCCTGGTGAGGCCGCACCTGGAGTCCTGTGTCCAGTTCTGCCCCCCCCCAGTTCAAGAAGGACAAGGAACTACTGGAGAGAGTCCAGCGGAGGGCTACAAAGATGATCAAGGGAATGGAGCACCTCTCTTATGAGGAAAGGCTGAGAGACCTGGGTCTTTTTAGCCTGGAGAAGAGAAGACTGAGAGGGGATCTCATCAATGCTTATAAATATCTAAAGGGTGGGTGTCAAGAGGGTGGGATCAGACTCTTTTCAGTGGTGCCCAGCAACAGGACGAGGGGCAACGGGCACAAACTCAAACACAGGAAATTCCATCTGAACATGAGGAAAAACTTCTTTACTTTGAGGGTGACAGAGCACTGGAACAGGCTGCCCAGAGAGAGGTTGTGGAGTCTCCTTCTCTGGAGATATTCAAAACCCGTTTGGATGCATTCCTGTCCAACCTGCTTTAGGCGAACCAGCTTTGGCAGGGGGGTTGGACTAGATGATCTCTGAAGGTCCCTTCCAACCCCTATCATTCTGTGATTCTGTGATATCTGCTGCTAGAAAGGAGGCATTCTCCTAAGGGAACCTTCTGTTCTGAGAAGGAGTAGTGGTGGTGTCAGGAACACAATCTGAAAATCATTACGCAGACTCTCATCTCAGTTCAGCAATAAATGCTTCATAATTGAGAGAGACCAACCAACCGACCTTCAGAAAGCGTTTTACCACATAGTATGTTCCAAATCCAACCTAAAAAAAATATTCTTTTCTCTATTTAGCATTCAGTCAGCACTGCACTCATTCTCACCATCTAGACTCCACTTTTGCATCCCATCTGGCTCTTTGTTCTGCATGCTTAAAATAATCTGCAAACTCTTTAAACTAAGAACCCTTTTTTCCTCACAGGTTTGTAAAGTACAGCGATCCACATCAGGCACTATAAGTAGTGTTCATTAACAATGTTTTGCAATATCACTAGGATGGTCACTCAAGATACAATGCTTCCATATGCTTGAATCAAAGACACAAGAGTCTTGATTTTTCAGGTAATTACTAATAAGCTGTATTGGGTTTGCGTGGCAAGGTTTTGGTAGAAGGAGGGGCTACAGGAGTGGCCTCTGTGAGAATATGCCAGAAGTTGCCCCCATGTCCGACAGAGCCAATGCCAGCTGGCTCCAAGATGGACCCACTGATGGCCAAGGCTGAGCCAATCAGCAACAGTGGTAGCGCCTCTGTGCAACAGCAGCTGGGAGAGAGGAGTGAGAATATGTGATGCACCTGGCATCCAGCCAAGATCAACCCACCACATAAGCTTAGTAGGGCTCCGCGTTATTCAGCAGTATTAAGAGCAGTTACAGTAAATACCTCTAACATAAATATCCATCAAAATGGCTATGTTCTTTTCTCCCCAACAAGTGCTGCAAAATGGCACACAACTGGTTCTCCCTATTCTTTTTGCTCAAATAAAAATCTTTTATTTCCTCCTGCAAGTTTAAATACATGTTATTCTAATCTGTGATTTCTTTAGGAGCTGAAAGCTAAGTATCTCACTGCAGTACTCAACTGCAGATAATGCTACACTGGGCAATGAAATCAGCAGAGAGCTGGAACTAGTTCTGAGAGCGCTGTGATGTCCATGCTGTGATGTCCAGCAGTGAAGTTCCACATGGACACATTACCTCAGGTCCTGAAAGCAATATAGCTACGTTCTTCCAGCACAATGTTGAGCAGACATGACTATATTACTCCTGCATGCAGACCCAGATGAGCATTACTACCATATACATCTCTGCATCATGTCTCTGTGCACAAGTAGGCATGCTGCAACTAGTGTTACAGCCTAGAACAACTAATTCCTTCAGCTTAAACAAGACATTTTATCATAGCATAACCTGGAAACAAATGAGCCAGTTGAAGGTGACTAGTTAATTATATAGATAAGAAGGCATACTAAAAAAGTCTCTGCTCCTGCTACAGGGTTGCTTCTCAACTTGTTAACTCCCGTAAGTTAAGTAAGGAACAGCAACTATCCTGTTGCTTTTAAACAGGTTTGTGTACTCCATAAGGTGCCAGTAGTGTCTTTTCATGTTCAGGAGAAAATAGCATAACTATTGTAATGTAGCCTATATTAATTAGCATAACATGACAGATAGGATCTATTCCTTAAAGTACTAAAAAGCCCAGTTTCTTGATACTTTTTATTCTTACAAAATCACATAAAACAAACTCAATGACTCTGAGCAAACTATTTTCCATAATTGGCTAACAAGAGACATTTCTTTTATAATAATTTATTTGCAGTCTTCTCCATATTGTGTTAATCAGAGACAAGACAGTGACTGAAGAAATATAAAAAATCCAAAATATAAGATGTATCAACTACTGTTTTGCTTCAGATTTAGGTATAGAAATAGATATAATACTTATGAAGGAGAGGAAAGATCTGAATGTTTTACCCTCAACCTACGCCTTTATCAACTGACATGACTGGGAACATACAACCACCCCAACCCCTGATCCTAATTTAGAATGAGGAGTCAACTGAGACTTCTACATAGCCTTATAGTATATAGCATGGGGTAAAAAACTATTTTTTAACAAGTATTACACTGCTCTCTCAAAACTTTGATCTATTCTAGCATGTACTTTCCACATAAAAGTATTCTAATCACTTAATAGAAACAAGTTTATTTGTTGACTTCTAAGTGATTAAAGGTTCCTTTAAAGCTAAAAGGTAAACTGAATCTTAAATATATCAATTTAATAATACATGCTATTGTACTTGGTACTCTGTAAAACAACTTTTAGTAAGTAGTAAATATAATCCACAAAAATTCTGAGAGACTTGGAAGTTGTATCTGAAATTAAATCTTTTAAGTTTTATTAAATTTACTAATTATGCTAGAAATTTACAATTTAATAATACCTTCTTATTTCTGAGGTAGGCTTTCTTGGCTGAAATACGTCCACGCCTTGCTTCCAGCTGGCGGATTTTTTGTTGCAACTTTTGCAGCTCCTCTTTTTGCAAGTGTACAGATGTTGCCATATCCTCTTTTTCAAGCATGGCTTCCATACTTTCGTAAGCGTCATAATATACCACTTCGTCTCTCTTCTCTGTTTTAAAAACGCCAGCAATAAAAAAGTCAAATCAATAGTTTGTATTTGATTAACATTTTGTTTTGTTCAACAACAATCCCCCCCCCCCACTGAGTTGCAAGATTTAATGTAGAAGAATGCTATAGTCCTTTCAGAGGAAAAGCAAAATCAAAAGGTCAGAGGAAAAGCACTAAAGGGCAAAGCACTGTAGGGCTTTAAAGTTTATATGAAGAACAGAAATCAATACCAATGAAGCACAGCCTGATATTTAGGTAAGCTCAGAGCATTAAAGAACAAATCCAACTGTAAATATATACTTGTGTCTGTAGCCTAACTTGATCACATGTCTTTGGGTCTCTTAACTAATACAAGGGACCCACGATGTGCAGCAATATCCTCTGGTCTTCACTACAAAGTTTGGGATATACAGACTCTTTGGCATGAGATTCTTCTGACACAACCTACTATTAATTTCATGAAAGGGGAATTAGACAACAAAACACCAAAAATCCTCTCTTAGGAGGTTTTTGACCTCCCAGTCACTGCTACTGCTCAGAGGCTGCAGTGGAAGGATAACTTCAAGGCAATCCTTCAAAGCATTACAGGCCTGAAAAGGAGGTCATTACTAATAGTTGTATCAACACTCATCAGTTTTAGCCTCCTGAGTGAAGTATTCGGTATAATGTTGAGTTCATTTCTGAATGCTGCCTTCTCATATCTTGCCAAGAAGGAAAGAGTGATGATTATAAATCCTTGCAGAATGCTGGGATGAAGAAGAAGCAAAGGCCTCTTGTTCCTTATTTCACTGGCATACTAAGTAGGATATTTTTGTAATACACCAAGAGGGATATGCATTACTACTGGCTGAAACAGGTAGATAGAGCTGGCACGACTGTCAGGTGTCTATTCTGCAGCACCACCAAACCTTCTCATTTCACCTTCATCAAATACCTTTCAGGAAGACTGTAACTTCCTCCTACTTCTGCTACTAGATTATTTGGGGAGAGGGGCATGATTTTCTGTTTTCTTTCTGTTGTCACTTTGTGTTGTGTGTAAGGTCTCTGCTGCAACCAAAATTCTGATCATGTTATGCTAATTTCAGCTCAGCACAGGATATAGCAAGACCAGAAAAGAAAGAACATCACTATATTAACCCTAAGATAAAAACTAATAGAAACAGACCTACTTGAGTCTTTATTTCAATGCTCAGTTAAAAAAAATAAATACGTAAAATTTCATGCATTCGTAAAACAGGTAAGTCATTAGAACCCACTTTGAGACATCGGTGAGTAAAACCAAAACTCATGGGTAACAGCAACTATATTTTGCTACACACTTATAAAATGGAAGAATTTACATGCAAATTTTGGTTTGATCACTTTCATGCAGAGTTAAAGATAGGAATTTACAAGTGAAACCCTAATAGCTCAGCTGCAAACGAGTCAAATCTACCAGTTCTAAAACATAATGCTAAATTATGTTTTACTGTTTGAAAAAAACCTTGTCAACTGTATTGTAACCTCCATCAAACATTCCAAGAGTTTTCTACAAACAGCTTTTGGGCTTTTCAAATGCCTATAAATTTGGTAAGTGCTTAAGCTTCTAATGACTCAACAACTTA
>VFFE01008072.1:244119-256378 GCA_008921705.1 Burhinus oedicnemus
ATGCTAATCTACATAGCAAGTGAGGCTAATTTAAATACAACTAACCAATAGTGGATGGGATGATAATTACTGACCAATGAGTGTAAATTTAGGTGGGTTTTTACTAATCATGTAACAAGATAACTACGTTGTAAGTTCCTTCATGTGGTGTGCTAGCTTTGTGGAATTACCACCTAGCATCCATCTTTGCGCAAGCATAAAATAAATAAATAAATATCTTGGCTCTGTGTGTAAGATTGGCCTATTGCACACCAGGTACTGGACCCCGCTTGTGGGACAACAGTGTCACATTCTTCACAAGATTAATTGTTCTATTCCCCCTGCCTGAATAAAGTCTGAAGAGGTAATTTCATCCCTTGAACAAAATATTATTTAGGAATTGTATTTTTCATTTTCTGTCCTATGGGATGTAACTGAGAGCTGTTAAAAAACAGTAATTCCTTATAACACAGGCAGCTGTCTTTGATTTAAAAAAAATCCTTTTATATTTTATATTAAAGAATACTTTAATTTAAATTAACAAATTTAAAACAGCAAAGAACAGTGAACTATTTTGTTGTCATGGGGGAAGGAGAGGGTTGTTTGTTTAGCCAACTGGGGGTTTTATTTTTGGTCAGGTTGGGGGTTTGTTTTGAGATTTCTGGAGAAAACATTAGTGACAAGTCGTAATGACCTATGGTGTTTTTACAGCAAGCTTAATCTCTGAGGGTCCTTAAGTTTTACTACATCAATGAGAAAGGATTTTGATACACATTTCTTCTCAGCCTCCTGTTCAAGGGATTTCCTTTGGTCTGCAGGTAAGAAAACCATACAGTGTCTTCAGTACCAAAATTAAATGTCTGATTTCCCAAGTACAAAGAACTATCTATCTCTAAAGCACTAACTAGCTCTCGACAGAGGCAAAGCTGCCACATTTCTTTGAAGTCATTTATAGAGTTTTCAGTCCTCATCCTCTGTACATGCAATTAATGGTTGTTGCCATCACAGGCCTGAGAGGAGGAGATTCACACAACAGTGAGAAGAATCTGTGACACCTCTGTTTTCTCTTTTTCCAGAGGCAACTCACAATACAACCCAGCTTCAAATTTCTCTTAAGTGACTTTTCTATCCATAACAAAATTTGCTATGCAAGCCCTATGCACTAAACAATAAAACAGAGCTTCTGTGAATAAAAACATTAAGTATAAAAAGGTCCAAAGGACAGAACTGGATTCAAAATGCTGTATGATTTACCTGTACCATTTCCATAGTTTGTAAGTACACAGGATATAGAAGGTTTTCAAAACATAAGGTTTGCATCACTGCTCTAAATCAGTGACATGACAATACAACAAGCTTCAATGTTTAGCTGAAGGATTCTGATTTGCAGGAATACCTTTTGAAAACCAATTACTTCAAAGAAATTAATAATCCAATGCAATTTTTTTTAATGAGACAAGTCCAGTAATTAAAACATTTCCTCCTCCCTAAATTTAGTTTTCCAAACCTTACATAGTATCTTATATGCTTACTTCCAAACACAGACAATGAGAACCAGACCAAAATTTCTGTATGTGTATGTATACGCCTTACGAACAGGTGTAAATTTTAATTTAACAGTACTTATGTTAGAAGATCCAGCTCTTCACATGGTAAAGAAACTGTTCTCATTTCATTCCCACAGGCTTTACCAGACTCTTATGAAGAGAATTATCTTTTACAGATTATGTCTTAATTAAAATACATAAAAAGCACCTGACATCAGTCTTCTGATGCTTTCAAGTTGTGCTGTCAGCAGCAGCTCTTCACATTTCAAGATCTCAAACTGCACTTCATATAATTGAAGCTGTAGATCATAATAATCAGCTTCTAACTGGTCCAAATGGGCTATGACTTCTGCACCACCTTTCAGACTCTGCATCTACATGGAAAGAGAAAAAAAATAAACACACAACTCCAGGATAATAAGGAGAACAAAACCACAGACTTTACGATTACAGCTAGATACAGTCTGGTACACTAAATATAACATGTTAAAATTGAACACATCAAGAGAAGAAGGTTTTGATCAGCCACATACTTTCAGACATCTTTAATACTTGATATTGTTTCTGCGTGGTAATAAAAAAAATCCATGGCATTGGATTACTCTTTGTGACTATCAAAGTGACAAGTCATATAGCGAGTAATGTGAAACATCCCTACTGCTCTTTTACTCTACTACTTGATTCTCTGAAGATGCATAATGAAATTAGTATTTTCTTATCTTCAGTCAAAAAAGTCTAAAAGCTGTTTTGCTAACAGCATCTAGAAAACTACAGTTAAAACTGTCACTTAAGTTGAATTTGAAATAACATGCACTGATCCTCCTGTAATGACAACTTAACTGAGGAGATTCTCTACAAATAAAAAAAAAGTGAAGGGTGACAAATCAGTGCTTTTTATAATATTTTATATATTTTATTGCATAGTTAACCTTCTTAACAAAGCAGAACATCTGTCAAGTCATGGGCCTTTATATTACTTTTCCCAATTTTTCCTCCAAAATTCTCATAACCTCTATCTAGCACTGCAGTTTGAAAGGAACAACGCAAGAAAATTTAAGAAAACACCAAATTCGATCTAATCAGAATGTACCGAGTTTTACAGCATCATTGTTTCTGGAGTCTTTCACAGGAGAAAAAAGATCTAAATTAAAATATTTATATATATTTTAGTGCTTATTTGTCATAAGTCTGACATAGAAAAGTGACACAAGAAACAACCAAAGAGAACTCAAATCATCCTCTTTCATTCAGCCAAACAAGATTTAACTGATCAATACAGTTGGCCATTCAGACCATATTCAAGAAATACTGATATGCAAGGGGATCTTATGTGCTGTCTCACTTTGGAGGGAATTCAAAGCCATGCAGCTCTACAACCTGTGTGCAGGAGAAGGGTTAGGGCCACATCCAAGTTCTCTACCTTCTCAAAAAATGAATCTCTGATAGTTTCTCCGAGGTGAAGGATGAAAGTAATTATAAATTGTACCGAAGATTAGTGATCGATCTACCTTATCATTCTGATGAAAGGGGATCCAGTTCCTATATTACAGGCATTCAATCATTAAAAAGGGATGTCTAATAAGGAGAAATAAAGGACCTAGCAAACTATACATTTTGAAAAAATATTTGCTAGTAGGTTTTTACATTATGGTGGTTTCATCAAGGAGTAAAAATGTATCTGTAATTAATAGCCAGAAATGGGTTTCCTAGGTTTTATTTATCACATATGCTTAAATATAATTATACTAAAACAGAAAGGTATCTGTATTGAATCAAACCAAAGATCCATCTTCCTCAATACCCTGTTTCGGACAAAGGTTAACAGCAAATATCCAGGAAGATGAAACATAGTAGGCAGTGCAGCAATACTTCCCTAAAACGTTTCACCAGCCTCTAGCACAGCTTGCAGCTCAAGATTCCTTAAGCCACAGTGCTGCCTTTTATACTAAATAGCCTACTGGATTTTACTTCATAAATTGTCCTACCCCTTTTTTACAGCACACAAGCTTTTAGCACCTGCATCATTATCCTTTGACAGGGATTTCACAGCTTGCTTAAACACTTAAGGAAACAGTTCTCTAAATAATGCTTTTTTCCATATGAAACTGATAGATGGAAGGACTGTGAATTAATTCTTGTAACTTCTGTTTTTAAAATGTCTTCTACTATATTGTATACTTACTGAATGCATCTTTCATATATCAATTATTAGCCTGAAAGGACCAAGAAGTCTTTAAGTGAATATCATAAATCTTACAATCGATAATGTATATTTACGTTTCAGCCCAGTGTGACACCAAAATGTCTTGCTATGCCATTCTATTACTCTGCATCCATATTAAGTTATTAACTGTGACCAAAACAGCAAGTGACATAATGATAGCATATTGGAGTGAATAAGAGGCTAGTTTTCAAGACAAAAGGACCGGTTCTCTGGAACCTTCCAGTTCATTTGCCAGGCAGGGTATCTTGGGTTTTGTCATTTACAAAGGATTTTCTCATTGTAAAGAAAAAAAAGAAAATTCCATAGGAAAAAAAATTTTTTTTTTGGCAAATTAATGCAACATCACTCAAACTTCTACCACACCTAAGAACTTTTGCTTTGTCAGTGAACTGTGAAATTCATATAAATTTATACATTTTTTTTCTTTAAAAAAGGTGTTCACAAATTTAAGTCCACAGACTTTGTATAAAGACTGCATAGAGACATAAATGGGCTATCTTCAGAAGTATCAGCTAATCACGTTATAGCAGCTCAAAATTTCATTCAGCCGCACCAGTATCTGCCTGATAAAGGACCTGTCCGACAACCAAATCTTAGCCCTGCAAGCATATATTACAGATGCTACAAGCTACCTGGTCTGTTTTAGGGGTACAACATCACTGTATTCCATTTTCAGGTGCAACAGCAATTAATGGGAAATTAATATAGTTGTATGGTCCTCAGCCAGATATCCTAGCTACATAATAGCCCCTCATGAAAAACAAAAAGGAGGACCTTTAATTTCAATCATTAGTGTTAAAACTTTATGTGAGATACTATATATGTGTGATAATTCAAACCAACATCATCATTTTTAGGAAAGTTTCAGCATTGTTTGTTAAAAATTTAAGAGTGGTTCAATTCTTAATGTTACAAATTGCTATCTAATCTGTACTAGTAATTTGCTGCATCCTTGGTAGGAAAGATATGCATGTAAAAAAGGTCTCAGGCTGATCAACACAGTGAAAGAAACACATAGAACTTTAAAGTGAGAACGCAATTATAGGAAAGAAACATTTTGCAGTTGGACAAATAACTAGAACCGAGGAGATCAGAGTTCAATTTCCTGCTATGCCACAACTTCCTGCATTAACTCAAGCAAATAATTTAATCTCTCCGGCCCTAATTCAAGTAATAGTGTTTAAGATCTTTGTTGTGTCATTCATAGTAAGTGAAGAAATTAAGCAGGAACTTAGCTTTCTTAATAGTTCTATGGCAGAAAAGTATCATTTGTAAGCCCCCATACAGGTAAAAAAAAGATAGATTAAAACAGAAAGCCTTTGACAAGAACTATAAACACATATACTAAAAGGACAAGCGTTAAAATTAATAGAAACACAGCCAAACATGGAATACAGAACTGAGGGCCATCAACATCAGCTTTCTACCATCATGGAATGCTTTCCGACAAATCTAAAGTTAACTGCTTTTATAAACTGAGCTCTTAAACTAATTTCCATGTTATTGTTCTTACTCTGCTTTTGTAAAAACAAAAACAAAACAAAAAGCTTCCACAAAAATCTCTGCTTGTTACTCCCATTGGAAGTCTGTTCCAGATACTTTCTCCTAACTGCCAGAAAACTTCTTCCATATTTCCATTTGTCATGGTTTAACCCCAGCTGGCAACTAGGACCACGCAGCCATTCACTCACTCCCCGCCTCCTTCCCCAAGTAGGACAGGGAGAAGAGGGAGAAAAAGGAGGGGGAAAAAAACTCCCAAACAACTTGAGATAAAGACACTTTAATAGAACAGTAATGAAAGAGAAAAAAAAAATGATAATAATGGTAAAAGAATATACAAAATAAAGTGATGCAATACAAATTGCTCTCACCACCTGAGGATTGGTTGCCCAGCCTGTCCCGAGCAGCGATCGTGGATCCCTGCCCCCCGGCCAACCCCCATTTATATACTGAGCATGACATCTATGGTATGGAATATTCCTTTGGCCAGCTTGTCCTGTCTATGCTCCCTCTCAGCTTCTATGGGAAGCTGAAAAAGCCCTTGACTTACTGGAAACACTACTTAGCAACAATTAAAACAATATGTGTTATCAACATTATTTTCATACTAAATCCAAAGCACAGCAGCTACTAGAAAGAAAATTAACTCTATCCCAATTGAAACCAGGACAGTATTCACCCCTTATTCTATACCATTTATGTCATGCCCAGGTCTTACACTTTTCAATTAATCACCACTACTTTTCCTGTCTTTGGGATATATACACACACAGAGATATCATTCCCATCATGTCCATTGAGTTCATTTAGTCCGTGACTTTGGGCTCCATCTGTCATAACAGATGGCGTGTAGTATTAAATTGTTGTATGCTGCATCTGGAGCTCACAGCTGGTGTATCTGGCACAGCCTAGGCACATACCCGTGGTCTGCAGGTTGAAGATGTCAATCTCGAGAAAACTGCTGGGCACATGTTGCTGAAGCCAATTCTGGTTCTATCACCGCTGCAGTTTGCTCGGTTTCATCAAAGTTCATTCTTCATTAATTTGGGTGATTCTCACTCTATATGCTCTTGATATAGCATGTAGCAACCGTAGTAGTGATGACATATAGTGGTAATTTAGCAACATGATACAATTTAATTCATTGGCTATTCTCACCAAAAATCAGATCCCCATGAGGTACACATCGGACCTCCCCATCCTCCCGCATCACCCACCAAGTGCACCTAGGTTCTTCAGCAAAAGCAATCCCATGGATGGGTTTGCCTTTGCCCATGGCAGGAATAACCCAGATTGTCTTCCCTAACATATTCATCGTGTGCACTATGGGGACTTTATCCACTTCCACAATACGTGCAAGTTTTGATTGGGCAGGGCCAGCTCGATGGGCAGATCCCCTGGTGTTGACTAACCAGGTGGCCTTTGCTAAATGTGTATCCCAATGTTTGAAGGTCCCACCACCCATGGCTCTCAGTGTAGTTTTTAACAGTCCATTGTATTGTTCGATTTTCCCAGTGGCTGGTGCATGATAGGGGATGCGATATACCCACTCAATACCATGCTCTTTAGCCCAGGTGTCTATGAGGTTGCTTTGGAAATGAGTTTCCAGGAGGATCTGCTCCATGATATTGCCAGACACAGGGGTGAGACTGACCGGCCTGTAGTTCCCCAGGTCTTCCTTTTTTCCTTTTTTAAAAATAGGGGTTGTGTTTCCCCTTTTCCAGTCAGCAGGAACTTCACCAGACTGCAATGACTTCTCAAATATGATGGATAGCAGCTTGGCAACTTCATCCACCAGTTCCCTCAGGACCCACGGATTTATCTCATCAGGTCCCATGGACTTGTGCACCTTCAGGTTCCTCAGCTGGTCTCAGACCTGATCTCCTACAGTGGGCAGTCCCTCATTCTCCCAGTCCCTGCCTTTGCCTTCTACGACTTGGGCGGTGTGGCTAGAGCACTTGCCGGTGAAGACCAAGGCAAAGAAGTCCTTAAGCACCTCAGCCTTCTCAATGTCCCAGGTGACCAGGTCTCTCGTTTCATTCTGTAGGAAGCCCACATTTTCCCTAGTCTTCCTTTTGTCACTGACATACCTGTAGAAGCTTTTCTTGTTGCCCTTGACATCCCTGGCCAGATTTATCTCTATCTGGGCTTTAGCTTTCCTAACCTGATCCCTGGCTGCTCAGACAGTTTCTCTGTGTTCCTCCCAGGCTACCTGTCCTTGCTTCCACCCTCTGGTAGGCTTCCTCTTTGAGTTTGAGTTTCTCCAGGAGCTCCTCGTTCATCCATTCAGGCCTCCTGATGTTTTTGCCTGACTTCCTCTTTGTTGGGATGCATCGCTCCTGAGCTTGGTGGAGGTGATCCTTGAATATTAACCAGCTTTCTTGGGTCCCCTCTTCCCTCCAGGGCTTTATCCCATGGTACTCTGCCAAGCAGGTCCCTGAAGAGGCCAAAGTCTGCTCTCCTGAAGTCCAGGGTAGCAAGCTTACTGTGCGCCCTCCTCGCTGCCCTAAGGATCTCAAACTCCACCATCTCATGGTCACTGCAGCCAAGGCTGCCCTTGAGCTTCACATTCCTCACCAGCCCCTCCTTGTTGGTGAGAACAAGGTCCAGCATGGCACCTCTCCTCCTTGGCTCCTCTGTCACTTGGAGAAGGAACTTATCATCAACGCATTCCAGGAACTCCCTGGATTGCTTATGCCTTGCTGTGTTGTCCTTCCAACAGATATTGGGGTGGTTGAAGTCCCCCATGAGGACCAGGGCTTGTGAACATGAGGCTGCTCCTATCTGTCTATAGAGGGCCTCATCCTCTCAGTCTTCCTGGTTGGTTGGCCTGTAACAGATTCCTACTGTAATGTCACCTGTCCCTGCCCTCCCTTTAATCCTGACCCATAAGCTCTCAGTTGGCTCCTCCCCATCCATCCCCAGGAGGGAGCTCCATGCACTCCAGCTGGTCATTGACATAAAGGGCGACACCCCCTCCTTGTCTCCCCTGCCTGTCCTTCCTAAAGAGCCTGTATCCTTCCATTCCAACACTCCAGTCATAGAGGCCATCCCACCACGTCTCTGTGATGCCAATAAGACCATAGCCCTGCAGGCATGCGCACATCTCTAGCTCCTCCTGTTTATTCCCCATGCTACATGCATTTGCATAGAGGCATTTAAGTTGGGCCCCCAATGAAGCTGGAGTGGCTGGAATTCCTTTGTGCTGCACTCCAGGTGCTCTCCTGCTGAACTGTGATCCTTCTCCAGGCTCTGGGCATCTATTACTGGTACTGGCATCAAACTGGTAGGAGTGGGATGGATTGAAGTTGCCCTCCCCCGGCAACTCCAGTTTAAAACCCTCTTCACAAGGTTGGCAAGCCTATGACTGAAGATACTTTTCCCCTTCTCTGACAAGTGGACCCCATCAGGCCCCAGTAGACCTTGTTTCTCAAAGCGAGTCCCTTCATCTAAGTAGCCAAACCCCTGGCTGTGGCACCAGTCCTGTAGCCATTTGTTGATTTGCCAGATTCAATTGGCCTTATCAACCCCCTTCCCTTTGACCGGGAGTGTTGATGAAAAAACTACCTGCGCCCCAGAGTCCCTGACCACCGCTCCCAGGGCTCTATAATCCTTCTCGATATTCCTCACACTGCTCCTGGCTGTATCACTGGTGCCCACATGAAACAACAGCAGCGGATAATAAAGAACTGTACAAGGCTCGCTAGTGTCTTGGTGACACCCCTAATACGAGCCCCCAGTAAGCAGCACACCTCCCTAGAGAGTGCATCAAGGTCGGATACCTCATGTCGTCTCCTTGGTCATTCAGGTAAACCCACAGGGTGCCTCGTGGTGTGTACCCTCTATATCCTCTCTCTTGAGCAGAAAATCGCTTATTCCTAATAGGTGAGATAACGGTCCGTACTGGTGGAGAGTAGGACCTATCCTCTTTGAGTTGCTGGAAATCTAGCAGCTTCGACAGTTTTTCAAACAGGTTTTCAGATTTCTTGGACAGTCTGTCCAAGACACATGCCCGTAGGGAAGCAGAAAGACTTTCTTCGTATTGCTGGAGGTGGCCAGCCAGTACATCCACCGTTGGTGCCTCTTTGTCTTTCAGCCCATTGTTGCCAATGAGTTGGCATACGATGATGGTGCGCTCTGTATAAACTTCCGCCATATGGGTCGGGTACATTGGACTTCATCTGGATCTGTGGGTGACTACATGTTATCCAGGTCATGATAAATCAGCTCCCGCATAGCTAATTCCTTCAGGTAATGGATACCTCTCTCCATGGTGGTCCACTTGCCTGGGTGACATATAACATCTTCCTTGAAGGGATATCTTTCCTTCACGGCTAACAGAAGTCACCTCCAGAGACTGAGGGTTTGTGTCCTTTTTCCAATCGCCTTGTCAATGCCCCCTCTTCCTTAGACAGGGTTCCCAGCTGCTTGGCTTCCCTACCCTCTAATTCCAAGCCACTGGCCCCATTATCCCAGCATCGGAGCAGCCAGGTGACAATGTGCTTGCCTGGACAACGACTGAAATCTTTTTGTATATCTCACAGTTCACCCAGGGATAAGGATTGGGTGATTACCTCTGGTTCTTCCTCCTGTTCTCATGATGACCCTTGTTCATCTTCTCCCCTGTGATCTATTTTTTTTTTTTTTGGTGTATTTCTTGTTCTGTATTGGGGCGACTGATATCAGAATGGGTTGATTCTCTGGTTCAGTAGCCACAGTGCTTCTCGCAGGGGTTGGAGTAGCCACAGTGCCTGTCACCGGGGTTTGAGCAGTGTGCCCGCATCCGCACTGAGCACCAGTAGCAGATGGGGTGATATTTTAAAATAGTTGTTTAACCCTAAGCAAGGCCCGAAACGCATTCAGAAGACCTAGCACTATGAGCATGCTGGTTTGAGCATCCCAAGGATATTCAAAATTCTCAAGAGCTGTTGTAATTAGTCTGGAGGAGAAGGGGGAGGTAAAGGAAAGTGTCTCCGAGATCGCTTTGGAGTGGATTGGATTGGAGTGAACCAATTGGTTCTCCGAGAAGAAAAAGTAAGAAGTGTAAATATTAAGTTTCCGCTAGATGGCCCCCGAAGTACAGAGATGAAACTGCCGCTGCTGTTCTGCCCTGCACACCGCCCCCTCCGCTAACGAGTACAGACACAGTACACAGGATGTTATCATATCATAAGCCAACGTTACAAAGCACAGCAAAATTATAATCTTGACCCAGTTCCCAGGGATGATAAACAGCACAACAGGGAACATATATAGAAGGTAAGGTGTTACAAAACACAGCCCTGAGAACAAGCACAACTTTGAGAGCAAATAAATCAACGTTGTGACCAGCAACTATTAACCTAACAAAGTGAATGCTTATAACAAATTTATTCTAATGCGCTCTGGTCAGATTTGTCATTTTCTCAACCAGTCGTGCCCCATGTTGAGCGCTGAAAAGGACTGTCGTGGCTTAACCCCAGCTGGCAACTAGGACCACACAGCTGTTCGCTCACTCCCCCACCCTCACCCCCACGTTGGAAAGGGAGAAAAGGGAGAAAAAGGAGGGGGGGGAAAGGGAAAAAAAAAAACCAACAACCCAACAAACTTGTGGGTTGAGATGAACACAGTTTAATACAACAGTAACGAAAGAAAAAAAAATAATGATAATAAGAATATACAAAATAAAGCGATGCAATACAAATTGCTCTCACCACCCGAGAATGGGTTGCTCAGCCTGTCCCGAGCAGCGATCGTGGATCCCTGCCCCTGGCCAACCCCCACTTATATACTGAGCATGACATATATGGTATGGAATATTCCTTTGGCCAGCTTGTCCTGTCTACACTCCCTCTCAGCTTCTATGGGAAGCTGAAAAAGTCCTTGACTCAGTGGAAACAAAAACACGAGCTGTTGGGGAAAAAGACCGGCCTGGCTGAACAGAGAGCCATGGTTGCAACTCAGGGGAAAAAAGAAAATTTATGGCCTTTGGAAGAAGGGGCAGGCCACTCAGGAGGACTACAAAGATGCTGTGAGGCTATGTAGGGAGAAAATTAGAAGGGCCAAAGTCCAACTAGAACTTCATCTGGCTTCTGATGTTAAGGACAATAAAAAAAAGTTTCTATAAATACATAAGCAATCAAAGGAGGGCTAAGGAGAATCTCCATCCTTTAGTAGATGGGGGCAGAAACACAGTGACCAAGGATGAGGAAAAGGCTGAGGTACTCAATGCCTTCTTTGCCTCAGTCTTTAACAGTAAGATCAGTTGTACCCTGAGTACCCAGCCCCCCTGAGCTAGAAGGCAGGGACGGGGAGCAGAACGAAGTCCCCATAATCCAAGGGGAAATGGTGAGGGACCTGCTACACCACTTAGACATACACAAGTCTATGGGGCCAGATGGGATCCACCCGAGGGCACTAAGGGAGCTGGCGGAAGTGCTCACCAAGCCACTTTCCATCATTTATCAGCAGACCTGGCTAACCAGGGAGGTCCCAGTGGACTGGAGGTTAGCGAATGTGACGCCCATCCACAAGAAGGGCTGGAAGGGGGATCTGGGAAACTACAGGCCTGTCAGTCTGACCTTGGTGCCTGGGAAAGTTATGGAGCAGATCATCCTGAGTGCCATTATGCGGCACATGCAGGACAACCAGGTGATCAGGCCCAGTCAGCATGGGTTCATGAAAGGCAGGTCCTGCTTGACAAACCTGATCTCCTCCTATGACAAGGTGACCCGCTTGGTGCATGAGGGAAAGGCTGTGGATGTTGTCTACCTGGACTTTAGTAAAGCCTTCAACATGGTTTCCCACAGCATTCTCCTGGAGAAACTGGCTGCTTATAGCTTGGATAGGTATACTCTTCGCTGGGTCAAAAACTGGCTGGAAGGCCGGGCCCAAAGAGCGGTGGTCAATGGAGTTAAATCCAGTTGGCGGCTGGTCACAAGTGGTGTTCCCCAGGGCTTGGTATTGGGGCCAGTTCTGTTTAATATCTTTATCAACGACCTGGACGAGGGGATCGAGTGCACCCTCAGTA